>OMKQ01066325.1:2500-10225 GCA_900302335.1 Phycis phycis | reverse complement strand
AGAGAGAGAGAGAGAGAGAGAGAGAGAGAGAGAGAGAGAGAGAGAGAGAGACACACACACACACACACACACACATACACACAGAGCGAGAGAGAGACAGAGAGAGAGCGAGAGAGAGAGAGTGAGAGAGGGAGGCCGGGGGTGGAGGCCGAGCAAGGACAGTCACAGGGATGGAAAAAACACGAAGAATAAATGCAAACACTGCAATATCCTGGTGGTATGGTAGCCTATACGATCTACAGACTAAATCGTTATGTCATTGAACACCATTTGATGCACAAATGGATGGATGCTATAACATTGTTCCCTGCCTTGTTTGACCACATATTGCCCTGGGCTTCTATGAGTCACAGAACCGAGTGAGTCTTGTTAGTGGGCCACGTGTATTAGCTCTATGGTGTCAGTCTGATGGTTACTCATTCATCACTCAAGACTCCCTGCATTCAGGAGTCGACACGATCCCCAGTAGGAGAAAACAACACAGGGGTTACAAGTCACAGCTGCGTGTTTGTTGATAGCAGCCGGGTACCTTGTCCGGGTTTAGGAGTCATCTGGGTGGAAATGAGGGAGGAACTCAGCTCCTGAATATCAAGAAGGAGTCAGACATTAGGAAGGTTTTCTCACGCAAGAATACCAAATGGGTGAGAGGAAAATGAGACGGAGAAAGTGTGTCGTTTTACTATTTTCTTCGAGTCCGGATCAAATCTCTCCAGAATAAGTTTAGCATTCTTATAGGTCTCCGTCTCCATCACGTCTTCAAGCTGCAGGGAACAAGATGAGCAGGACACACTGGTGAACTAGATTCAAAGCTACGGAGGAACAGTTTGTCTTCCTTAACCCCAACCAAACACGAACAGGAGGCGTCACCATTATGGAACGAGCATTTCTGATTATTTGCATATAAACTGTAGCAGTGACATCAAGGTTAAAGCTGCAGTGTGTAGGATTTAGTGCCATCAAGTGGTGAGGCGGCAGATTGCAACCAACCGAATTACACCCTGAATCTTTATGGGATTATTAAAGCCTACTTATGAATATTAGATTCCATTTTTGCCATGTCTATTCCGCTAGACTGCACATTTAGTAATTTAATGAACTTACTATTTTCCTTTTCTGCAGTCTTAGTTCCTCTAATTTTTCATCTGCGAAAAAAAAAATTTGGAATTTAATTAAATGAATGATTCAACAATTGATCACACGTGCAATTTCAATTGCATATCAAAACCAAACCTCACCATTTCTTTTAGTTCTCCATGCACAGAGAGATATCAGCATCCTTCGAAGCAGCCACACTCTGAAACATCAAGTTCAGACAGTTCAAATCCCCAAAGATACCGCGCATTTTTTTTTTTTTAAGTGTTCTCGTGAATTCGGAACGAAGAACGTACAGCAGGGGGAACAGGACGAAGGGCAGCGCCAGGACCACCCGACCGATGGTGCGCTCGGGCAGGTACCAGGAATACACCACTGCACAGGTGACCACGTAGAAGAGACAGGAGTACAGGAGCAGACGTCCCACCCACACTTTCAACTGCTTGTGGTACTTTTCTCCGTGCTCCTCCAGCTTGTAAATATCCTGTGGGGAAAAAAAACGTAACAGGTCGTGTCGTGGTCACGCGACGCCAAAGCATGGGGGGGTGTGAGAGTGTGCCTTTCTAAGCAAAACATTTGTCTAAACGAAGGGTCGGTCATGTGGGAGTTCACCCTCAGCGAAGCAGCTTGAGAACAAAATAGCCATTCATGGCTGCTCTTATATTAACAGGAGATAAACACTGAACACGCGGGCCGTAATACCCAGGCTAAAAATAGCAGCGCTGGCTTTTATTCTGTAAATAAAACAGCGCTACATTAGCATGTGTGCCTGTCACTCTGCAATCTGTGTCAAACTCCCAGCCTCGTTGTTATCCAACCAAACCGGCATTATCATTCAAAGCTTTTCCCCTTTCATGATGTTCAACATGTTCCTCTCCCCCATTCCACAAAATGGTGGTTCATAAAGACACACAAACATGGGCCCATTGTACATTGTGGTGTGGTCTGTCCACATACTGTTCAATAACAACTTCATATCTTTTTAAACCAGTGCTTATTAGAAGGACAACACCAGACTGGTGAGGAAACCAGCAGAACCATCTCTCCTGGCTTCAATAAAACATCTGTTAACAATATCATCTGTCGACCAAAGGCTCAGCGCCCAGAGCCTTTGGCGCGGGTTCCGTCGCCACAAACAAACAAGAGCAGAAGCACTTTGGTCTTTTGGAATGAGCTCCAACCGGTGCAGGAGCAGGGAAGTGCCACTTCCACTTGTTTTGGATCCATAATGTTGTGATCACGCATTCTGCTCTCTCTTTAGCGCGATAAGCGCGGGAAACAGATGCTTTACGGCACTTTGCTGCTCGGCTCTCCAGATCCAATTATTGCAGGTGGCACTTTTGGATCATTAGGCCTCTGGTCTGGTGATTCATAGGACTTGGCCCTGTCCCTCAGAAATGATTCCCCAACGCCAGTGCATGCTCCAACTGATTGGACAGTATTAGAACAAATGTACAATTAAAACTGTAAGTGCTTTAACCGGTGTCTCTGCAACACTATGGGGGGATGGGAGGCTATGAAATAGTTTAGAAATGAAATCCAAGTAAATCCAACAGATCTTGCCGGTAAATAAAGTACGTGATGAAACTCATATCAAGTCATATCAAATAAAATGACACTGGAAGGTCAGTCTGACGTGCCTAGGGTGGGATCAGTTTGAACTGTTGCAGTGAACGCTCACAGGGGGGTCAAGGTTTGAGTCACATGCTTGGTGTTCTGTTCAGTTGACATTCTCCCTTGTAGAATATGTGTGTATTTTGGTCCAAGCATACCTTATGAATGCCTTCCAACACCTCCACCGTGGAAGGTTTCGTCTGCAGGGTGAAACCAATTTTACAATTAATACTTCAATTCATGCAGATGACATACGAAGACGGTTTATCAGTCAGTTGTTTCCATCTTAAGCTCAGCTGAAATTTGTATTGATAACACTTTCAATGTAAATTGTTGTTGAAAGGTCATACCACAAATTAGATACGGCTATACACACACACACACACACACACACACACACACACACACACACACACTGCAGGCCTACCTGTAAATACTCCGTAACACTAGACAACCGTATGACGGGCATGTTTGTTGCATTCAAACGTCTTACAACTTTCAGACGTCAAACAGAAGTAATGCTTGCGTACAAACCTTCCACCGAGAGACAACCGCCCCCATAGCGATGGTGTATCCTATCCAACCTCTCAAACCATTGACTTTATGGAACCTGTGGACACAATTATTTGCATTATTTGCACCCAACGCTGCGGTGAAGCAACGAGGAGCACCCACACGGCGTGTTTAAAACACTCACGCTGCAGGCTCCTTTAAAACGCATGCAAGCCTGCAGGAGCACGGTGAACGCCACTGATGCGTGACGTCACTCCACAAACTGCAGCGGAAGCGTAAACGTCGACGAGCTGATCTGACATCAAACAGCGGCGGCGGAGCACACTTGACGTGTAGCACACTTAACGTGGCCTGAGGCCCCACCGGGACCCACTGGGGCCCCAGGCCACGCAAAGCGTGCTACAATCTAAACATTTGAGGAATGTTAGCACTGCCTTAGGCTAGCGAAAAGAGCTAACGCGGTTAACCTCGCTGCTGGTTACCTTGACGCACTGCCAACTTCACTCCGCTCTCCGCAACAAGTCGCTGCTCACCAGGACGCGGGGACAGAAAAGCGGTCGAAGCGGTAGCGATAGAGACTCTTAACGCATTACTTAGGAAACAAAGTTCAACGTGTTTTTACCTCGGCCGGGGATGGACGTAATCTTGGTGGTTGGTTCTTCCTCTTTCTCTTGCTGGGCGAGACACGTAATGGAGCCGGGGGCGTGTCGGAGCGGCGTGGCGCGTCCTGGTGGCACCGCGTTGGTCACGGGGGTTCCAAAAGTGGGTCTCGAGTCCATTTGGGTCAAATGTATACTTCTAATACTACGTCGGCCAACTTCTTCTTTAATAATAGTACAATACTTCATCATGATAACTCACAGGTTAAGTCACAAAGCACTCCGAGCCAAGTGTACTTCTGTGATCCCACCCATAATATACCTGAATAAATGAATATCCCCTTTAACAATAAGTTAAAGGGGAAGATAAAAGGTCATTAGATGGTAAGCCACTGTAAAGATTACAGGGGGTATCAGTGCTTATACACCTACGTAAGAAGAATGAAGTAAAACAATATCCTGGTGGTAGGATACTTATATACAATCTACAGGCAAAATCATTATGTCATTGAAAACTATTTGATGCATAAATGGATGGGTGCTATAACATTCTTCCTTGCCTTGTATGAACAGTGAAGGAATGGTTGCTATTTAATAGTCAAACCCTTTCAGGCCCTGACTCGCACACTGCAGTTCATCCACATATTGCCCTGGGCTTCTATGGGTCATGTAGCCGTGAGAGTCTTGTTAGTGGGCTATGTGTATTAGCTCCATCATGTCAGTCTGATGGTTACTCATTCATCACCCAGTCAAGAGTCTCTGCATTCAGGAGAGTCCCTATGAGAGACTTCCAGCCCTGAGATTCAGTTTTCAGGACTGGGGATTGTAGGGTAGTTTATTTATTTTGGCCAGAGGGGATAATTACTGAAGCTATAGGGTACGGATTGACAACTCTGAATGTATTCTCAGTTCATACTTCACGAAGATTATTCTTTCTTATCAATGGGATGTCCTAATGGTGGCCCTTCCAAAATGATTCTGGCTAGCTAATCTTATAAATAATATCATTTGTCCATTGTAAGGAATTCTGATGTATTTTCCATTTACAAATCAAATATCTCTGTTCTGTTTTAAAAGAGGCATTCATTTTAAAATATGGGATACTGAAAGCCAAATATTATGTTTATGGCTAGTCTAGTTCAAAGTCTGAAAAGTGGGTGTGGTTTGATCAGTGGGGGAGGGGCCACTGGCTCCCTCACACCTGACCTACTGTCAGAGGCCTCTAGAAGAGTACTTACTGTCCTAGCTGATCACTTGATCACCTTATAGGGCTCATAATAGACCATGGTGAGTCATAGTCTTTGAGATCTGTGTTGCAATAGTACAGAGGTAATCAGGCCATGCTTACGTTACTTGGTCTAAATTCTTTTTTTCACTAAATCGAAGGTTTGTCAATAAAACAGCCTACTAATCATTATAAGCATCATATAAGATAGCATGTAATTATTATGATTATTATTGTGTTGTTGTTATAGTGCTCACATATTCAGTCTTTCACCTCATTGAACAGGTTCACTTAACTGCACATTTATATAAGCGACATGTCTAATTTGCAAGTAAATATTGCAATTTATTCACAGCTTGACATTGAACATGTCTGCCTGTATTCCGAGGCCCTATATCTGGTGAGTAGGAGAAGCTATCATGCAGCTATGGCTGACTTTGGTGGGGGCCCTTAGCCTTGCAACACAACGTGTGTCAAGAATGCAGACCTTAGATTGAAAATGTGTAGGATTGCGTGAACACAGGATCATCAAGATTAATGATAGTCTATGGAGGCAGACAGGTATCATATGGGAATCATAATGCTCTTGAAACTAAACATGGCCGCGCTTCGCTGCTCATAAACCCAGCCCTACTCTCAGCCATTACATCAGTCTGAACAACACATGGAAGTGTTCAGGTAAGGAGGCGCTGGTGGAATAAATTGGATTGGATAAAGGCCATGTTGTCAAGCAACTAGATTATATTAAATCCAAATAGAACTAAAATAATGAATCACTATTTATGTATTTTTTAAACTATAGTGTCTGACTTAATATCCAAAACAGTGTGTTATTTTAAAGGTAAAATGCTGAAATCCTTCAAAAAAAAAAGGGCAATAATAATTTCTGCCCTCCGCCACTCCCTGCAACCCAAGGTCACGTCAATTGTATTAATACAGCATTCTACATTTATACATATATATATTCATATCCAACATACAACAACAGAAGAATGACTTGACAATGCCAACACAATGCAGGGAACACACAAAAGGCATGACCCACCCTCTGTGGTCCGCTAAATGTTTCCCCTGGAGACGGTTGTCAGGATCTTAGTTTAAGTTTTATGTTGACCTTTTCAGACACAACGTCTTACTGTGGAGTTTTTCAGATAGCGGTGTGTTCGATGCCCTGTAGAAATACACGGAGCCTATGGACAACACGCTGTCTGTGAGGCAAATGATCTAGTGGGTAATTCCAGAATCAAGGGTTAACCTTCACATGCTGGATATTAATTTCAAGGTCACGGTTTGCTTGTAATGAAATTCAAAACCAAAAGACTCGACTCTCTCCAGACTTGGATCAATGATAGTTGATACAACAGACCCAGAGTTCACTCCATGGGTAAAGTGATTTTCGTCCTCTAAATAAATCCAATTATCTATCTGTATCTCAATCCATATTTCTCTCTCTCTCCCTCTCTCTCTCTGGTTATCATTGGTAAAAGTCTATGAAATATATGTGATGTTATTATGTACTTAGCCATGTATTTTGCACACATCAAGCCTGGCCATTGTTGTCCTAAACTCATGATCCAGAACCTCCACCCTTTGAAGAGCCATTGTTCTTCATCTATATCCTCAAGATGAAGGGCCATCTGCAGAGTGTATATCGCTGCTCTCAACATCCCTCTGATTTTCTATAATGATCCCTGCGCGCCATTTTTCCCCGGGCTTGGACATCATTACCTCATTGTTTGCATACTGTTTACCGTGTTGTGAGTGTTAGCTTAGCGATGAATCCCCCCCTCTGTTTACTTTGGTTCATTTGTTTGCAGGCCTGCAACCAGCAAAGTGTGGAGACCGCCGACCACCGCGTCTCCTGTAAGCGGTGACTGTATACATTTATTGTATGTTTAAGCAGCTTCCTGCTAGACGGCTGCTGCCCTTTCCCTCTGATACCTCCACACCGTCGGTATGTTAATGTGTTTCTTCTCACCGCCCATTCCTCAAACTTTGGTCGGCTTCCAAACATTGAGCTTCACACAAGTGATTTGTTTTTTGTTTTCACCCCCCCCCCCCAAAAAAAAAAAAGCTGTAATTCCCTCCAAGACCTTCATCCTCTGGAAGCCTCCGCAGCCTGCATAAGCAATATGTGAAGGGCATGTCCACCGGGTTGGGATTCAAATACAGGCGCTTGGTGTGGGAAAAGTCGGCCTGCAAAAACACTTCCTGTACATTCTGTAAGTCCGGGAAGGCAAAGTGTTCATTTGAAATGATAATCAATAGGGCAGAAGAGTAGTCCTGGAGAAGTTTGTTTTATGTTTTAAGTAGGAAAATGAGATCAGTAGTCTCGCCGTGTACGTGAATTGAACAACTGATGACCAGACCCTCACCAGGTCATTGGACAAGAGGTGTTTCTATTCCAAACCTCAAAAGGAATAATTCCTCTGATAGTGCCTTTAAACAGGGATGAAACATTCATTGTAAAAGATATAAATTTAGATAATGTCTCATTAATTATGGGATGTGATTCTAATAATAGATTAATTGTGAGCATCAGGCTTGTTTATGGCATTGTTCAGTGTAATTAATTCAATCGCAATCATTTCTATTAATTATGTGCTTGATTGTCTCACACCCACAACAGAGAGTGGTGGGTGTGGACTCTTGGTCCACACCCAATTAGTGATTCTGTAATTG
>OMKQ01066319.1:0-13124 GCA_900302335.1 Phycis phycis | reverse complement strand
TGGCAACGCATATGTGTGTGTGTGTGTGTGTGGGTGTGTGTGAGTGTGTGTGTGTGTGTGTGTGTGTGTGCGTGCGTGCGTGCGTGCGTGCGTGCGTGCGTGCGTGCGTGCGTGTGTTCGAGGCTGCTGTTAAGGCCGTGAACTAAATATTAGAAAGTCAAATATCAGTTGATTGTGGAGGGGGACGTGTGCGTTTGACAATTAGTGAGGCTCAACGCCCAAGTTAAAGTTAAACTTCTGAGCTGCAAACTACACGAAGCGGCAACGTCGAGACATACAGATTAAATATAGGTTGGCTGTATTCCTGTACAGATTGCTAAAGTCACTATTATGGTTTATATGTAGCTGTATGAGTAACATCGCCAATGTCTACATAGCAATAGGGTTATGTTGCTGTCTATTTGCCTGTCCTTATTAGGGATGATCACAGAGGGGAAACGGAAACTGGAGTAGGGGCTAGTCACTCTGTCTGAGAACACTGTTGTTATGAGGCAGTAAGTTCTGCCCTGAAAAGAGAGATGACGTAGAGAGAGAGGGAGAGTTTGATCAAAGGGAGAGCACTGGTATATCTGCCTGGCACTGAAATAAGTGCCTCCGTCCCTTTAAGAAGCCAAGAAGCACTCAGAGCACTTCCTCACTCTGACAACCCCCTTTTCCGCAATACCATTGGCCAAGGCCCCCCTCCCTCAGTCTGAGCTGATTGGATGTTAGTATCCAAGGGCTGGCTGGCCAGTGCTCTATAAATAAAACGCTGTGCTTTCTCAGCAACCAGCCCCTCTCTGTCTGTATTGCTATTTACTTCTCTTTTCTTCTTCTCTACCAGCCTGCAATAATAGTTAGAGCTGGCTATCTCCCTCTATCAACCAAACACAGAGAAGAGAGGCTGCTGATGGTTCAGCACAGGTTCATAATACTTAGACATTGCTTAATAAATACAAAGTAGTTTGTGGTAGATTTCTCCAAAAAATGTAACACAAGATACTGTTTTTTTTTGTTTGTTTTTTACCAAATTAAATGAGAAGCCTGTCAAAAGTACCTATACTGTTACTATACTATTTAGTCTATTTTACTGTCAAATCTAGTCAAAACATGATATATCTTGTACATCATCTATTGAAGATAATTTGCTTTGGCTTTGACTGCAATTGGACAGTGACATAAAACAAAGATAAAAGCCCTGTAATGTAACAAAATAGAAAGGGCTTTTGTTTTTCACCTGTGCCTTATTATCATCAACCATGTCCTCTACAAAGATGTCATTTTACAACATAAACGTGGCATCAAGGAAGTAACATCATTTTCATTATTAGGCTTCATTTTGTGTCGGCCCTTCCATTTGGAATCACATTGCCATCCACTGAACAATTACACATCCAAAGTTACAATAGCAGCAAAGTAGCAGCAGATCAAGACTATAGCATTCCCTACTGTCAATAGCAGACGCATCAACATTAGCAACATTAACCCAGTAACACAAACACTTCAATTAAAATTAAAATAAAAGGCTCTTTCCACTGTCATTTTGAGTGGAGTAGACGTGTGACTGTGTGGTTGTGTGGGCTCTGCTGGTGGCTGCCTTGTGACTGAATGAATTGTTTGTAGTAAAGCTGAGAGTCTACTGCCTATTGCACATCTTTTGAAAACGAGAAGATTTACAAAAGGTTTTCCGCAATTGAATATTTGCTTGAGGTCCACTATGGAGAATATCAACGCTCACAGAGCTAAATATTTCCACTTCATTGGCCCTCGTTGCTTTTCTGCTAAAACGGAACCTTAAATGCAGTCATAATCGTTAACTAGTTAAAGGTTATGTTCACCAGGGTTAATAAATAAAAAAAAAACGTTTTATGATGTAATTGTATCATTGTCTGGCAACCAATAACTTACATTTAACTAAACATTTGAGGAGAATCTGTTCTTGAAGATCATGGCGGCAGAAGCAACGAACCTTGGGGACTTATTTGGTAATAATTTAACAAAAGTAGACAGAATAATATGTTGTCTGCATAATAAGTCTAACAACAAGTGTGTCAATAATCAACAATCCCGATAATCATCGGCTGCAGTACCATGAACAACCTAGGGATGAATGATGAAATGGAGCATGAAACACTTTCAATGACGCTACAGAGAGATGGTCAGCCACTGTAGATTCAACAGTTCAAACATATAATCAAATTAGGGCTGATTAAAATGTTTCACTGAGTTAATCACATCACGGGCTGTGATAAATCACAAGTTTAAAATACGAGAATTCCCGGATATTTCCGCGTCTGAATGGGCAAGGGGATGAATAACACGTTTGTGGCGTTGTGGAAATAATAGAAATGCGTGACGAACTGGGAGCAGGAAACAAGACAACCGTTTCAAAGAGTTTCCCTGCTGAACAAAGAGCAAAGGTTACGTAACTGCGTGTTACACCGGTATCAGGTTTTGGGTATACGACTCTGACCCGATATACTGACAGCGGAGACACTGCTGAGACGGAGGTAGTGAGATGCATGTGTGGTGTACCGGTGACCTTTGAACCTAGCGGGCACCTGGCAAGCCAAAGGGCAGGGACCACAATGGGTCAGAAGTGCCACAACAAAAGCAACTTCAGTGATGCAAAAAACATGCTAAGCTGTGTATGTGACTCTTGCTTCATAATACTGTGATTATTATGAATGATAATCAAACACCCTGTTTTAGCTGGTCCTGCCCACTATCAATTAATACCTCAGGTCGACCTTAAGGTTTGGGCTATATTTCTGTTCAGGCTCCACTTCAAGTTTAACTTTCTGTAGCCAAAACCTTTGATGTTACCTGCTCACCCAAAACTACAAGTAGCAATTAACGTGTGGAGCTCAAACTTGAGGCCAACTTTACATCTTCTTCGAGGTTTGTGCAGTTAAGATTTTTTTCCCATTTAACTCTGGAGTCCACCTTAGAACCATCATAATGGTCATTTATGTATGTTGTTGCTAAATACCAAGCCTGCCTCAATCGGTATGTTTTTAATGAAACAATGGAAAAAGTCTACCTGACATTTACGCAGTTTTGGTGTAAATTAGGGTAATCGTTAACCTAGAATGCGTTTGAGTTAACTCTTACCTTGTTAACCTTAGTCTCACCTATGAAAAATCTAGACATCAGAAGCTTGTTCTTTAAACAATAGCAATACAAACAAAATAAAATCGACTTTAATTCAACAAAGGGTTAGTCACATAGGGTTAGGTACACAGCCAAAGGTAATGATTAATGCCATGCCATTCCTAACATCTGGATTGGATAACTCTGGATAAACTGACATCTCCACCCAAAGGTAATTGACTTGTACAATAGTTATGAATATAATGTGTAGCTGAAAGTTTCTTTTCACCTTGGAAAAAAAACAGCAAAAGGGTCACTGTGACACACAAAATAACTTGTTCACAATGCTGCAGAAATGCTCTTTATAAGAGCTTTAAGTACACGGATATGAACAACTGGAAAGGGAGTTAACAAATGTGTGTCCCTTGTACTGGCTCCGTCTTCCTGTGTGGAGAATCAAAGCTTTAGAGCAATTGACTGTACTATGTTAATAAATTTGCATATTCAATCATATTATCAATTTAAAAAAATGGTAACTATGAAAAAAGATATAGTGAAATAGAAAATTGAATAGAAAGTGTCGATTCAATTTGATGTAAAACAACAAATGAGTCAACTCTTTATCAAGTCTGAGCTGCATTTCAGCCTGGATATTTACTTTGTGGTTCTGTGTCTTCTGCCTGTTGTTGACATTGACAACTTGCGTAATTCTTGGTTAGATATACCCTGATAAATAAATAAAAAGGCTATAATATATACCTAATCTGAGGTTTCAGTCAAACAGTAAAATCTAGGTCTGTAGGGAATGAAAGTATGTAAACACAAAGTTCAAGTAATTGCTTGATTCCCATGCAGAGGTAAACAAGATCAAGTGCTTATATCCAATCAATTATTTTACTAAAATATTTTAAAGTAACCAAATTCAACATACCATTCAGGATCAAATTGCTCAATCATAACACAGGGTGTGACTACATTTAGGTAAACAGAGAACATGCAGATGACCATCTGATTTGGGAGAACAATAAGGAACACTTTTAAAAAGGTGTTGGTAAGATTTAAGAGATATTATTTGATACTCATTTGTTCACAATGGCACAGACATTTGTCAGCCATTAGTGAGGGAAATGCGGTGTCAGAATATGTTTTGTGTTGACTATTACTGCCTCTGTAGCCAATTTAGATTTTAGGCTTCTCCCAGATCATTTCTGACCAATCACCAATCATCTCTTCCCTGATTGGTTTGGGGAATCCATCTCGCATATTAATCACAGGTGTGTGATATGAAACATTTCCAATGGAAGAGATAGGAAGGGAGCAGAGAGGGAGGAGTCATGATTTTGGGTTATTTAGTTTCAAAATCTTGCCTTCCTCAGCGCTCTCTGGTTACAACACTCAAATCTTAGATACGCTGTTGTACTGAATGGTGTCAGTCATATTTCTAAATATAGAATTTACAGGAAAATTGCGAAATACATTTCAACAGAATTGTTTTCAACATTATTTTAATGCAACATTATCTACAATGCAGAGGCTGCTTATGACAGGTCAAAGCACAATGGCTAAAAGCCCAGGAAAAACAACTCGTGCAAATCAAGCGCTATGCTAACTAGAGTGTTAGAGTGGTCAGAGTGTTCTTGGCATCTACGTGCATTGACCTCTCTATGTACTGATATAGGACTACATAGAATTATGCACTTCCAGTCGGGGAAATTCTCACCTACGGCAGCCTGTGTTTTTATTCTAGTTAGCCAAGCCGGCAGATAGCCTTCCTAGGACTTGCGCTCTTCCAGATGCAAATTAGATGGGGAAAAGAAAACACAAGGTCTGTTTTATTATTTTGCGCCAGGCATTAACCATGGCGGTCTGCAGTCACGGTGCACTGTGCTCTTAACAATTTTGTAGTGACTGGAAACTTAAATCCAAAAAAATTAAAAAATAGAAATTATAATGTCAAGGGCTCTATTGGACAGTTTAACCACTTATTGACAACGTTGACCAGATATGAGCCAGATCAACATACCTGACATACATGTGACATCACTGCCTCGTACTCTGCATCGAATTCCACGGCAACAGGAAGCCATAATGGCCATTGATCTTAATGAAATGGGCCAGCGCGGCGCGTAGGTTAGTTGGGTGGACTGCTGACAGCGAGTGGACTACCAACAGCCGAGGGATCTCAATCAAGGTTGAAAGATGCCATGTTATAAAACACGGCACCCAATCAACCCCGAGATTCACAATTACAAAAACCCAAATCCAGAGAGAGTTGTAACAGGCACACACGCACAGATCGACCGTCACACGATATCGTTCAGTCTCAAAACAAAACCACGCACACCCCTGAGCTCAAACAGCCTCAGAACCCTTTCGTTTCTGAACACCCTCCAGATCCAAACACTTTGACACACAAAACACAGATGAATACAAAC
Organism: Phycis phycis; assembly: GCA_900302335.1. Classification (NCBI taxonomy): domain Eukaryota; kingdom Metazoa; phylum Chordata; class Actinopteri; order Gadiformes; family Phycidae; genus Phycis; species Phycis phycis. Next base: position 7,617 of record OMKQ01066319.1, on the reverse strand, counting down.
ACACAGATTTCATACTATGAGTAAAAACCATTGCAGTGAAGGGGCTGAGACTCAAACAATAATCCGTTGCTTTATTTAACAAAGGAAGTCTATCGGCATAAAACATGCTAATTAACAACCTGTGAGTCAAACTTTAACAAATTTATAACGCAAAACAAAATCCCTTGCGTGAAGAAGTAAGGTGACAGAAATTTTAAAGATTGAGCAAGGGTGATTGAATGGTCTCACTTCAGTTATTGTGGTTGGAAGAGCGTCACTGTGAATAGCGGACACTCACACCTGGATAGCTCATAGCTTCCCAGGTGTCTCTCCAAATTGCTTTTGGTCAATATTGTTACAGTAAATGTGTAAACTTTCTTTCTTTACTTGATGTGACGAGTAACATCAGATTTTTCTTCCTTCCACCTACATTTAGTCCCACACAAATCACGACCTGGTGTGAATTTAGTGACGCGTTTGACCTGCCAGGGGTTTCCTCCCCACGAATACACAGTTGTGTTGAGCCACTGCTTCTGCCAGGTCCCCTTATCGATCCCAGGGGAGGTAACGAGAACTTGTGATGTTTAACTATTGGAGTATAGCAGTTATACTTTGAAGTCATCATTGTACTTTTAGCACTCATTAAGGCCGTAGGATGCATAGTAGAGCCCAGCCCTCCCAATGATTACACTACAATATACAAACTAAAAAGGCTAATTTACCAAATAAAATATATATTTTTAATAATGTCACTTCAATTGCAACAGCAAATCTAGATAACGCGACTATAATACTACTAGTACTATGATATCTACTAGAATTATATTAACAATATGCTACGATAATAAATGCAAATATGTATCATATGTAAGGCACTGCTGCCAATGCCCATACATATGCAAACGAGTATAGGTGGGAAATTACTTTTAGAATGCATTACATTTTTGCATGTCCATAAATGTTTTGTAAATGAACAATAGCAAACTGATCTCAACTGTCTGTATTCACCTCCAATTTAAACTCATCATGCTTTTCTCGAACTACATTCGCCTTTTACATGGCAATGTAAAAGGAAAGGGCTTCAAGTCTTGTGGAATTGCCCGAGATACTAACCTGACAATGGCTTGTTTTTTCTGCTTGTGTGTGTGTGTGTAAAACGTATCATCCTATGCATTCCTGTGTAGAGGTTAAAAATATAACCATTGCCAGCATACAAACTGAAATTGACAGTAGGCTAAAGCAGCAATGTTGTCAGCCATGTATAGATTGGCTAATGTTTTGAAATCCATAAGAGAAAGTGAAAGTACAAGGATCCTTACCCGATAGTGTTTCGCTTCACCTACAGGTAAAAGAAAATGACACACACTTTGGCCAATATAGGCTTATAGAACCCTAAACCCTCAGCCTTTTGATCATAACAACCAACATGCTGCTCCTCTGTGGCATAACTTGAACTGATTTATTTGCCGTTTAACGACAGCCTGGTCTCACAAATCAGACTTCAGATGAATATCTTTGGTCAGAGCTCAAATCTGGGTTCACGTTCTTTCACTTCGTTTATGTTTCCACCAATTATATCGCTGGAGGCCGGGCTCTGTATGCACGTTACTGGCGAACGCAAACTCAGGACGCAATAGAAAAACTGTTAATAAGTGCCTTAAAAACTTTAACTCAGCACTGTAGAAATACACTTATTAAAACTGAAGTTTTCATCAGTGGCTCTGTATCGAAACAGGAAACAAGGTGTAACTCCGCCCTTGCAGTTTCAGGTTTCCGGCCCAGGCTTGGTGAAGTCCCCACCCAGAAGACTTGCTGTTTGCCAACGGCCTCCTTCCTTCCCAGAGGTTCCTTCTAATCTGGCACTATGTAACTTTGGACTAATAATAATTCATGGACTTGTCTCCATGGCTACCTTGCACTTGGTCATGCTTTCTGGTCATAAAACACCATATCCAAATACAACATTAAACTGAAACAGAATCAGCATCTTACTGCATGTTTGATATGCAATACAGGCCAGATTCAAAATCCATGGCAGCATAGATTCATATAATTGCCAACCATACAAACACAGGAAAATCAGGAACACTCCCAAACGATTTAGTTTCAACAGGCAGTAAAACAAGACTGAAACCATTAGTTCCCTTTCTTTTGTCTGTATTCGATCAAATGTCAAAATTATTATTTTGAAAACTACTGCCCTGCTCTCTTCACAGCCACAACTGCAGAGAGGGGAGAGGCTGGTGTTGAGTTAAAGCTGGTGTATGTGTGGTAGTACTGACTTTGGTTGTTCTTGCGAAGCAGTGCAGAGGTAATCCAGGGCTCTGACTGGACCATCCTACTGGAGGGTGTAGTCTTCTCCTCCACTGTTGACGACGTGATCACCATGGAAATATTTGGCGTTAAGTCGACACAGCAGGGAAACTGTCAATCAAAATGCTGTGCGATGGGCAGGAGTGGATAGTCACTTATTGTTTTCAATCCCAGAGTTCACTTTGACAACTTACATCCAATCAAATCATTTGAACGCTAATTGGTGGGAAACCAACCAACCAATCAAAAGGCACCGTCCCCTCTGGCTTGTTGTATTATATTATTATTATTATTGTGGTTTCTAAGGCAACCAACTGGCGTGCAGGCAGCTTGTCCGTCTCTTTCAGTGTAAAAATATAAAGGATTTAACTCTGTTGTTTTGTGGAATAACACTATACATATACATCTCTTTTCCTCCATATATATTTTTTTTCTCTGTGGACATGAGTTATGGGTGATAAAATATTTGGTTCTTTAAATTAGCTTTTTTTTTCTTTTGTTCCATAATTTCATGCATTGTATTTTGCTGGAAGTTTCTAAATCTCCAAGTCGCTGATGGATGTTAGTTATCCAATGTAGGCCAAAATACTATGAACAGTTTTCACTGTACCATAGGCTTAGCTTGCATGGACATTCAACAAATCCAAGAGTTTAACTTGGTCTACATGGTTAAAAATGGCCTTGCAGTTTTCAAAGCAGGCCATTAAGCTATCTAATATTTTCAAAGTCCATTATAGTTTTGGTTCTTTAAGGGTAGGTAGTCTTGACTGAAAGGTAGCCTTTAGGTGGCAAATAGTAACTTCCGGTTGGTTAAAGTAGAGCCTTTAAACAGCTTCAGCAGGCATAGGTCATTCAAGGCATAGGTCATGCACGAATCTAACACTGCACAGTGCTAGTAAAGCATACTGTCAAGATTGCTGAGCTGGGTGGTGGAAAGGGTGGAAGAGGAGGAGGTGGAGGGGGTTAGAATTTCAAGCCGCCTGCCTTTACCCCATCCCTAACACTAAAAATAGGTCCAATTACTGCCACTTTCTAAAAGACTTAGGACCAGACAGACCTGGGTTAGAAAGAGCAGATGCAATATTTTCGATTATTGTACTGAAACAGCACCACCACTACTATTGACAAGAGTTTATAGCCCTCTCCCACCAAAAGTTTAGTTCAATTGCTTGTGTTTTGGCTCGCTTTACCTCAGCGGGGACGTCAGCTGTGTTCGCTAGGTGCCAGCCAACAGGGGGGGAAACAGGGGGCCATTCTAATGAAATGCCTGAGAATAACCTAACCCCATTCTGACCATGTAAATGGCAGGGACACGTGAACAAACAACTTCGAGTCTAATTAAAGTAATATAAAATGGAAAATTTGTCGTTCATTAGAACCAAAAAAGACCGTTTTTGAAAAAGCCAGAGGGAACAATCACAGCTCGGATATATATATATATATATATATATCGACTGAACGTATTTTGACGTTTTTTTGGGGGGGGCGGTGGTGAAAGAAAATTAGAATTTCTAATTGCAAATAAATCCTGGTTATCCTCCGTCAAATGATGTTAATGCAGGGCAAACATCTGAAGACGGTAATCCACTTTCGAACTCTTTTGAGGCCTTTGTCTTCCGTTTCACAAAATATAATGATCTTGATCCAGAACGCGGTGAACACACTTTAAACGAATCCTGTCCGACTGAACCCACTAAGTGGCGTTTGCGAACCCGACCGCGGTCTCAAACATGTCAAATCCAATGGAAGTTCCTGAGCTGACCGTCAGACGCCTTCTGAGCTTCTCCAAGTTAACGTGAGCGGTAGATGGTTCTCCTTTCAGCCTGTTGACCGACGTTCATTTCCCCACAAATCCTTTGGTAGTTTCGTCGCTCGACGGTGCTTATGTTATGGCGTTATGTTTTTTGTTTAATCATCCGAGGTGAAAAGCATCGCAGGGCGACTTCGGTTGATATTCCTTGCCCATATCCGTGGCGTATTTCCCCGTTATCCGGCGGCTCTGGCAGAAAGAGCCCGGCTCCCCACCCTGCGATCGAGACTGTACCATTTCCTTGATGTCGGGGGGTGCAACGAGAATGTCTGACGCAGCTTCAAGCACATTTTTTTCTCCAAACCATATAGGATACAATACATGCACACACGACAATGCAGCGTGGATCTCACATATGTGAGATCCACCGTGTTATACCAATTGGAGCCACGGAAACATTGTTTAACGTAATTGTTGCAGAATGTATGTCAGTTAGAGGGGTCAGGACACTTCCCTCTGGCCACAATACTGAAGTCCATGCAGGCCTTCCCTGGATTGTCCATTTATAGTAACAGCAGGATATATATATTGGAACTTTATATGTGTACATACAGGTCACGCTCTTATTTAAACTACTTTCTAATTAAATTACTAAAGCACACATTTGGATATATTCCGACGGAGACGTAAATCAAATGACACGAAACCTGTCCAGTCAAGTATAAAATGTGATTGACACCTAAACCAACGCGTCGGAAATACGTAGTGTACAACATACAGCTATTTGAACAATACAAACTATGCATCAGTAATCGAGTAAACACCACAACTAGTGCATGAGTGTCCTAATGCACATCTTTATTGTACATAGTAAAAACTACTGGCTTGTGAAAAAAAAACTAAACATTGTTTAAAATAAATGAAACAAATGTGGTAATGCAACCACACAATCCATGTTGCTGTTGCAGTTCTAATGTGTGAATCCAAACCTTGCAGGAAGAAGAGTTTTTGCAATCTCTCTGATTTATAAACTGTGCTAGACTGTTATTATCATTCATTTTTGATATGCAACCAGTTTATCTATCTATACACTACACAGACGAAGCTTACGTCGTTGTCCCAGTGTCTAAGAAATTAATTTTATTTTTCTTGTGCTAAAGCGCGCACACACGAAGCCTTTCTCTACTCCCCCCTCTCTCTCTCCTTTAGTTCCTTCCCCAGCATGCTCTATCCTAGTCTGTTGCTATCCAACATCATGGAAGCTACGACGCAATTGGCCAGATCGAGTTCTGTGCCCCATCGCCATTGGCCACAGGATGGATTTGTAGGCGGGGTGGTCGGGTATGTTTCACCATGCCTCCTCCAAGTGTGCGAGTCAGCAATGACGCGGATAGTTTGAAGAAACCAGGTAGAAGGGAATGGGGGTTGGTTTTAATACAAGGTGAAAGAGGAGCGGAGAGATAGAAGGAAATAGAGAAAAGAAGAGAAGGAATAGATGGCAAGGGGGATCAAACAACAGATAGGGCTCCCATAAGCACATGCCTATAGAGTAGCATTCCACCGAAGAGATGAGTGACTTCCAGTCAAAGACTAACTGACGCTTAAAGTTATTCCACTGTTGCTATCCGACCATTCCGAGCTAAATCAGGCACAAGGCTGCCTGGGAACAGCTCAACATGCGTGTACAAGAGGGGACTAACCAGTAGGAAGTTTGATCAGATTTAAAGGAAACCCATTCTAGCCATAAACAGCACGGAATGAGTATAAATGCTGTACTAAATTCTCTCTTGATAATTATCAAAACCTCGTGCATTGGACCTTTACATTTCCAAATACTATCTAAACACTAAGTAAATAAATTGCACATTGTCACAAAGATCGTGGCTAATACAACAGTGCAGTGTATGAATTGATTGATTAACAACAAAACAACTAAAATCAAAAACAAGTGACAATTCAAGTAAAAGCAAGTACATATGTGTGTGTGTGTGTGTGTTTATATATATAGTTATCGTCATTTTGAATAGAGGACAGACGAAGCCCCCATGTTGTACCAAGACACTCACACGTTTGTCGCAAGCATGTGCATGGAAATTTGGGCCAAAGGTTGCATTGATACAGAGCCCTTTCTCATTTGGTTCATCACCATTTTGAAGATATTCTAAACAAATGAGGGATGGGCAAATAACCTGCTGTATATCCTTATTGGAATAGAAATAGCAATTTTGTTATGGCTGATCAAAAACAAAATCAATGTTAGGTGCATTGAACTATTGATAGACAACATTATTTAAGAAAATTATCTTAGCATTCACAACTTTACCATGAGGGTTGCAAAAACATTCTAAGGCTGATCTTTGTTCTGGGGGGGATGAAATATCTACATCTTGATCTAAATGGAACACACAATACTTGGACTTTGGTCTTAAAACATAAAAGTTTCACTCACACAAGAAGATCAATCACAGACTAGGATTTTGCAAATGTATCCACCCCCTCATCAACAATGTTAATGCAAATGCAAAAAAGTTTTAACACAATCATTCAAGTATTCACCACATCACCTAGAACAGCATGTCTAGATCATGGAGACATTCATCTCAATCCCATGAACCCACAGTGGATGTTTAATATAAATGTAAAAAGCTATAAAAAAAATATTAAAATTCAAATTGTACAAGGTGTTTTACTAACATTGGACTACTAAGTCCAGAAGCTTATTCCTCAAGTCGAAAGTGTATTTTTTTTATTAGCTGATGTAATCTCTTTATGACTGTTCAGCAAGACGAGGTAGGTGTGGTCATTGCAGGATCAAAGCCCTTCCAGTCCACCAAGCCACACCGCCATTCAAATGCACAATCGCCCGCCATTGGCCACGTAACGTGTTCATGTTCCCTTTCCACAATCCCCCGAATGGGTTGAATCTTATAGAATTTTGTGAACACACTGTTCTTTTCTCACCTTGAAATCCCAACAGTCAGTTCAAAAAGGCCACTTGACCATTTCTGACATTCTGCCCTCTCATCTCCCCACCTTTCGTTGCATTTCAGCGTTAGGCCTGATATTAAGAAACAAATATTTCTCACAACAGATTAAATACTTTTGTCCAGCATGGGATTTCAGGAAATTTCAAGTCTGTTAAATACTGAACATAGGCCGAGCAATCAAAGCACACCTGTCACACAACTGCATAAAACCCGAATTCAAATGTTGCCCATTTGAGGCGTTGGCTATCAGATCTCTGGCAATGAGATCTAGCTGATAAGTTGAATGCCTGGCGTGGTTTTTTTAATAGGGTGTCAACAAAGAAAAGCCGGTGCCACGCTTAAGACTTCATACTACTCAGCCGATCCTCGTTCAGGCAAAAGTACCCAGACACTCCTCCTTCAATCAGGGAATGAAATAAAACGACAGTAATAAAATATCTTGCAACATAAACATGGGGCTAACTTACGTGTTTCAGTTTCAAACACAGAAGTACAAAACGCTTTAAACACAACACTGGAGTACGGCTATTGTTCTGCGGTGTGTATACACAATGCTGCCCGGACTAACTTACAGGTCACTAACATGCC
>OMKQ01066303.1:0-13415 GCA_900302335.1 Phycis phycis | reverse complement strand
CACACACAACTGTGTGTGGGTGTGTGTGTGTGTGTGTGTGTGTCTGTGTGTGTGTGTGTGTGCGTGTGAATATTGCTGTGGTGGCTCTGCTTTATTTTCTAAATTTCCTGTTGTCCTTTTAGAAGTCGTTTCACACTGTCTGAGTGTGTGTGTGTGTGTGTGTGTGTGTGTGTGTGTGTGTGTGCGTGCGTGCGTCACTCGCAAGACACGTGGCCTGTGCGCGGCGCATGCGTTACCATGACGACGGCCTCGGGGTAGATGCTCTCCGTGACCACGTCGCTGGTGTGCGTGATGTACTCCACCATCTCATTCAGCGCCGCCCGCTTCACCTCCTTGTATTTGAGGTCGCTGAGCGGGTCGCTCACAAAGTCGAACAGGACGCAGCACTGACGCAGCTTCTGGACGAACAGCTCCTCGCGGTCCACCAGGGGCGCATCTGGGCGGGACACGGGACACGGCGTGTTACGGTGAGGGGCCGACTAGAGCCCCTGTTTGAACTCATCTGCTCAAACGGGTTAAGGTTAACCCCTGTTAAGATGAGGGGTTAAGATAAGGGTTAATGTAAGAGTTATGAGAGGGTTAATGTAAAGAATTTAGAGATGGAATATTACAAGAGTTAAGATAAGGGTTAATGTAAGAGTTGCGAGAGGGTTAATGTAAAGACTTAAGAGATGGAATATTATAAGAGTTAAGATAAGGTTTCATGTAAAAGTTATGAGAGGGTTAATGTAAAGACTTAAGATAAGGGTTAATGTAAGAGTTACGAGAGGGTTAATGTAAAGAATTTAGAGATGGAATATTATAAGAGTTAAGATAAGGGTTAATGTAAGAGTTGCGAGAGGGTTAATGTAAAGACTTAAGAGATGGAATATTATAAGAGTTAAGATAAGGTTTCATGTAAAAGTTATGAGAGGGTTAATGTAAATACTTAAGATAAGGGTTAATGTAAAGAGCTCAGGGTACAGTTTTTCAATAGGTCTGTCAGGAGGACTCAACTGATCATGAGCCCCACCTCCAAGACCCACAGGGCCCAGAAACCACTTTGCCTTTGATCTCCCTCCTCCTTCTCCTCCTCCTCCTCACCACACCAGTGGGGGGATCAAACACATGATGTTGTGATCTCTGGACCACGTGACTCACAGTGCGATAGGACATGGGACCCCATGCCTTGTGTTGTAGCTTATCAGAGCCCAGGGACCAGAAACCAGACACAGACCAGAGAGACCAGACCAGAGACCTGAGAGAGACCAGAGAGACCAGACAAGAGTACAGAGACCAGACCAGAGACCAGAGACAGACAAGACAAACTAGAGACAGATCAGACTAGATACCAGACCAGAGACCAGAGACAGACAAGACAAACTAGAGACAGATCAGACTAGATACCAGACTAGAGGCCAGAGACAGACAAGACAGACCAGAGACAGACCAGACTAGAGACCAGCCCAGAGGCAGCCCAGGGAAGCTGGGAACCCTTAGTGATGGAGCTGAGACTCCAAACTCCAATCTCATACGGTGAACAAAACCAGGTCCCAGGACAGATGGTTGATGGTTGAAGATCTCACATAATATTGTTCAAGGTCTAAAAAAAGCTTTTGCCAGCTATGGTGTCCAATTTGTACACTCAGCTGTTCCTTGTTACAGGAGAGAACACTAACAACACAGTGTCTCTCGTTACTGTCTCTTGTTAGGGTCTCTCTTGTAAGGGTCTGTCTCATCAGGGTCTTTCTTGTTAGGGTCTCTCTCGTTATGGTCTCTCTTGTTAGTGAGTCTTTCGATACAGTCTCTCTCATCAGGGTCTCTCTTGTTAGGGTCTCTCATTCGGGTGTCTCTTGTTAGGGTCACTGTCGTTAGGGTCTCTCTCATTAGGGTGTCTCTCGTTAGGGTCTCTCTCGTTAGGGTCTCTCTCGTTAGGGTCTCTCGTTAGAGTCTCTCTCGTTAGGGTCTTTCTCGTGAAGATCCCTCATTAGGGTCTCTTGTCAGGGCCAAAGACACAGCCGCTCGCTGTCTCTGGTGAATGTAGCTGAGCCCTGTGACCTTTGACCCGGCTGAGTGTCCTGTTCCATTTCAGGTATTCATTACTTTACACCGTCTGCTCTTCAGACTTCATGTACTTTAAATCAGTGTATGTAAGGGTGATTTAGTGTATTTGTGTAGTGTCATTTTATAGTTGGTGTAGCATTTTAGTCCAATTAAAGGGATTCTATTTGTAGTAAAGTACAGCAAGAGCAGCGAAGCGTAGTGTTGCCTTCAGAAGGGTTGTTTATAAGGCGTATTAGTGTTTTGGTAGAGCATGTTCGTGTAGTGTACCTGAAGGGAGGTAGGTTCTGTTCTTTATGGTTAATGGCTATAGTGTGCGTGAAGTATATGATTAGTAGTAGCAATGAGTAGTAGTAGTAGTAGTACCTAGTACAATACAGTACAGTAGAGTACTGGTACCTTTGAGGGCGGGGAGCTTCTGCAGCTCGCGGTTCTTGGAGAGGCTGAACCTGGAGGAGCTCTGCCGGCGTTCCTTCTTGACGATCTGCGGCCCCCCGGAGTACTTGATCTTGTTGAGCTGGGTTGGGGGGGGCGTGGACGTACTGGGGCGCTTACTGCCGCTCTGCTGCTGCTGGGCCTGCGCACACACACACACACATGCACACACACACAACGGTTTTTTTAACCCACGCATTGATGTCACCAGCAAATTATGACTGGTCAGTCACATCTTCCAAGATGGCGGCTACATTTCTGTCTCCCTTGACGCGTTTAAAGTTCAGCTGCTGAGCCTCAAACGCCACCAGCTGGGATTTGCTGGGTGTGGAGTCACGTGACCACTGACCCCACTGAAAATAGCCCTGATGGGCAGTGACTCAGGCTGCTCTGCCTCATCAATACCACACTACACTCAGTGAAGAAACGGTGATGTGATCGAGCTCTGCGTCCACCTCCTCAGGCTGTGTCTCCATACAGCCACAGCTCAGTTATCATACAGACGTTACAGGAGAAACGCCAGCGCCGCCCCTGATTGGCTCAGTGGAGCAGGGAGGCGGTGAAACGCGGACATGGGGGCTGCCATGTTGAATATGTAAGACTAGCACCACTGGGATCTTCTGAGCACTCCTTCTGTCTCGACGAGGCCCGGCCTCCGGCCTGGGCCGCGAATCTCTGTGGTCGTTTTATTTGACTGACCAAAGCCTGCATGAAATGTACCATAAAAACACGAAATAAATCAAAACGTACCAAATCCAAACCTAAAACAAGAGGCCATTCAGAGGAGCACAGGACGAGGCTTCAGCATCACGCTAACATGTGGTAGCCTACGTGTTCTCCAGGCGCCCGCAGACAGCTGGTCTATGAAGCTGAGTGTGCGCGTCAGAAAGGCCCCACTGTGCCTGAGCGGAATGACAAGAGGTCCCGACCCGCATCACTGCTCAGCTGGGGGCCCCTGGGGCCCACCATGGGACATGAGGAAGAGGAAGAGGAGGAGGAGAAGGATATTGCAGCACTAGGTTCTGATAGAGACGTCACTGAGCCGGCCAGGGGCCCAACACATCCCTTCCTCAGGATAGCTATCTTGGATCCGCCTATGGGCAGAGGTTCTGTTCTGGGCTTGGTTTGGCGGTACCACACACCTTTGTATGGTCTAAAACATGGACTCGACACTCTGAAACAGACCTGACAGAGTCTACAGTTATCACATGGTGGGAGAGTCCTGACTCACTCTCAGCTACGCAAAAACAAAACAAAAACCTCCAACAACCTAAATCTTCATCCAAAGAGACTTACAGTACAGGTAGGGGTAGGGTTAGAGTTCATGTAGGCCTACAGCTGCACTGTGGACATTGAGGTTGGAAACCAAAACATTTTGGCTGAGAGTTGAACACCCTGACCACTGGGAACGGCTGAATTATGAAGAAAAAATACATACTTTGAGACAACATTCATTCATAAGAGTTATGGCTAAATGTGCATTCATTCTGTTGAAGTATAATATTGAGGCATCACTGAATACTGATTGAATACTGATGTTTGTCCTTAAACCCAGTTAAAGTATATGTGCACTGCTATCAAGAAACGTGAACAAACACCAGGCTGTACATGTATAGATGAAGAACCAAACATGGCTGAACAACATACCTCGTCTGAGATCTCAGCACCTGCATCTTTGCTGCTCTTGGAGCTACTTTTGGCAGACTTGGTCGCCTCCTGGAAGAAAACACACGGTGTGTCACAGGTGGTCTGCGATGAGGAAGTCATTCACTACGACTCTTCATCATCTTTCAGCGTCTCACGTCCGGGTTTTAGTACACGTCAGTAATACCGCTGCTCTAAGATCACCAGTGAGCTTGACTGTAAGACATTTTCCTTTTGATATTTACGACCAAGCCAAACCCAACTGGAGGTTTGGATTGGATTCGTTTTTAATATGAAACGCCTGCTCATCCCAGGCCGAGACACATGGATGCTACTTTCTATAAACCGATTAGACAAATGATCATGAAAGGAACACGATTTGCGGGATAAAGTTGTCTCACAGAACCAACATGGACGTAAAGAGGGCTCCGAAGACGAGGGATGAACTTGTTCGGGTGAAATCAGCCAGATTTGTAGCGACCATACGAGCTGCGCTGTGACAGCAGCCTATGAATTATGTAAGGACCAGCGCAGCGTTTATCCCCTGACTTGGAACCAGACGAGTGGTCTCAATGTATTGCTGTGGTGGGCTGACTTTAACCCCAGCAGCTCGTCTTTACGTAACATCCAGGCTGGTGATCCCGTCACCCGCCAGCGGAAAACCCTGACCCTTCTGGGCGCAGGCCGGAGTGTGTTGGTGACGGTGTGTCGTAGCGCATCTGTAGCGCATCTGTAGCGCATCTGTAGTGTGGGAGCCGGCCTAGCCCTGTGCTAGTGGGTTACAGGCGGACTGCGCTCAGAAGGCCTCAGCAAGTCGAGCTTCCATCCGTCAAAACACACTGAAAAGTCATCGGCAGCCCGCCCAGCGCTGAGAGGACAGCAGGCGTGTCCCCGGTGGACACCGCTGGACCCACGGGCAGGACAACTACAGCTCTCGTCTCTTACCTTGTCCTTCTTGGTTTTGTTGGGCATCTTGAGGAATGGGCTTTTCACGGGGAATCCGTGATTCACTTCACCGACACTCGAACGCTGCCGCTCGGCTTCTCCGGAGCTCCCTGCGTCCTTCCAGGAGGGGAGAAGCCCATTGGCTGCGGGGCGGCTCGGCCACCTAGCGACGGGCCAGGGGATTTTTCTCATTGGCCAGAAGAGGTCTGGTCTCAGACTCCAGCAGCGACATCATCATCCGAGTTCTGTGGGGTGAGGCTGGAGATGCTGCGGGTTTATGCAGCTCTACCCAGCAACACCCATACTAGCGTTCCGCTGGGTTTGGACCAGAGATGTCTTATCACATTCATGACATGCCAGCTGGTCACTCTGTTGACCGGTCCGTGTGAGTTATGCACCAAGACATGCAGACCAGCGGGGATGCTGGGTGACCGTTTGAGTGCAGGTGCTTCTGACCACATCCTCCACACCGATGCGTCAGTGACTCTTCCTTCGAGAAGCGGTTCTCTCTTTAGACCTCTTTACGAAGCACTGGAGCAACTTTGTTATTCTCGAGTTGGCTGTAAATCCTGCTTTACAATTAGAGCAGTAACATGGAAAGGTCGGCCTGGTTCATCCGTTGTAAGAACACAAGATGTAAATGGTCCTTTTAATTAAAACTAGATGTACTGTAGGGGACGTGATGCTGTTGTGTATGTTTCTATAAAACATGTTTGAACTCACTAATGTTCACTAATGATCTGGATTAAGGACTCAAAAGTTCCACTAAAGGTGGGCGTTGTCGCCACCTAGTGTCCGTGTTAGGTAGAGTCAGACAGATGTGCAGAATAAGCTGAATGTCTGTACGCATAAGACGAGGCTGGAGTGAACTGTGGTGAACAAACATACTGCTTGTAGTATTTCAACTAGTGCCAGCAACATGTAATGTTAACATCAACTAACCCAGCGAAGAAAAGTATGGAAGCCAGATTTGTTACCTTTATTTAAAAATTCAGAAAAATAACATTAATCTTCATCATGGCATGTATATTCAAATACAGCGGTTTGGAATACCACTCACGTTTACAGACAATAAAACATGCAAATAAAATTAATGCAGAGTAGAGTTATATGGCCCCATGAACTGTCTTACTAGGGCATAATCTGCTCACCACTCCAGGTTCTGATCGTTTCATTATTAACATTAAAAACAGATTCTATCCAGAACCAGAAGTCTAGTGTCTTACCTGGTACTGGTCACCTGCTGACCACTGGTTGGTCCAAGTCCAAACTGCATGAACCCCCGTCCCGCTCAGAACTGTCCAGCAACACCAGAACTTAATGACACCTCAAGCTGATACTGACACATTCATTCATTCAGCAAACTCGAGTCTTGTCTGCTTACACCACATGATCGATCAGCCTCAACTGGCTTTAGCCTCCTCCGCTTGTTTAGCGATAGAGACGAAGTCGAATGACGACAGGAGGGGTCGCTGTTGTCACTACACTTTATTATGAAACAGAACCGTCAATACAACAGGACAGGTGGGTTGTTAGTTCAGCTGAGCAGGGAAAGGTATCGTTTTTGAGAGAACGTAGACTGTGAACTATGTTTCTATGATTACATTGTAGGGGACAATGTTGACACTTCGTACACTCCAGGGAAAGGGTTTGGTCCAAACTTTCCTAATCAGGCCATTTCATTGCAAGATTCTGTCTTGTCCCTGTATCAAAAGACTTTTTTGTAAATGTTTAAAGATGTGGCCAGCCATGGGTAAAAAAGAAAAATCATCCACAATAAATCAAACCATATACAGTATATTATTACATGTAGCCGAACAAGCAAGGAGTTGCTAAGAGACTCCTAAGATAAGTTAGCTCAACTTGAACAGCACTGGGATCTTTTAAACAAAAAAATAAAGTGTCTTACTGGGACTTCACTATTCATCTTCACGGTCAGTATGCTAGCCTGAGAAGCTAGCCTGAGTTTTAGCTAAGCTAGCTAGCTAGTTTGAGTTAAACATCAAATTAACAGGGCCCTCCAACCTTACTGAGGAGCCCAGAACCATGGCTTACTCAAAGTTAAAGTCATACTCAAAACCGAGGGACATCATGTCTGAAGGCAGGCCCAGGGTTTCAGGGGTAATGATGTCGGGGGTTTCCGGATTTGGGGTGATGTCACTGGGCAACAATGTCTCCTCCACCTGGGGATCCACCTGGGGCTCCAAGCTAGGGCCGGTCTCCGTTCCATCGGGGCTGAATGTTCCATCTTCATGTTCTAGAACAGAGTCCGATTCAGATTCACAATGGCTCCGCTGCTGGCGTGTCTGGTAACGGGTTTGGGCGCGGGTCTGCCGGACCGGACGGGAGGGAGGAGAGGTCTTCTTGGCTTGCGGCGAGGATCTGGTTTTACTTTTAGGAATTTTCGGGGATTCTGACTGGGTGGGTGACACTGTGGTGAGCTCCAGACCATCATCCTGGTTGTGCAGACAGGGCAGTGGATCTACTTTGCTCTCCACTGCAAGAAGTGTTTGGGGTTCTGGTTTTGGGTCAGGTTGTATCTGGGATACTGGTTGTACTTGTGGTTGGGTCTGTGTCACCATTTGGAACTGGGATTGGGTCTGGGATTGGGGCTGGGGTGTTGGGTCAGGTTGGACCTGGGATACTGGTGTTACTTGGGAATGGGTCTGGACTGCTGGGTCAGGTTTGATCTGTGGTACTGGTTGGACCTGTGGTATTGGGTCAGGTTGGCTCTTCTTTACTGGTTGCACTTGTGGTTGGGCCTCAGATTTAAGGTCTGGTTGCATCTGTGGCTCTGGCTGTGCCTGAGGTTGGAGAGCTGGTTTTAGTTCAGCAGTGTCCATTGGCGTACCCTGCTTGAGGGCTTGAGAAGGTGCTGGGCACTGGGATGGGTCCAGTGGTATGGATTGAGGAGCTGGTCTTTGGTCGGTCTTCTCAGATTGAGCTGGTTCTGTCAGCAGCTTGACCTGATCCGGAGCTGTCTGGGGTTGGGATGGAACCTGTGCAGTTGTTTTTAGGATGGCCGGAGGAGGTACGGGTTTGGCTATGCTTTGCAGGACGGGCTGCAATAATTTAATCTTGTCCTCCTTGGTCTTGGTCCCACTGGTAGGCGCTCTGCTGTCAGTTGCTGGTTTAGTGAAGGCGGATGGCCCTGACTGGCTCCCACCGCTGTAGAAGATATCAAAGAGGTCCTTGGCTTTGGCTGCGGCCAGGTGGGTCTTGAGTTTCTCCGACCTGTGAGCTCCATCGCCAGAGTTCATGAAGGGAGGGGGCTTCACAAACACAGTCCGCGTCTGCTCGCTCGCAGGGACCCCTGGGGCCGCCTCGTCAGACTCCACCGCTACCAGCCTCTGGTTCCCCGACATGGCAGGAGGTTGAAACTGAGGAGGAGGCTCCACTGGCATCCGTACTGGCATCTGTGCGGGCATCTGTGCGGATATCTGTGCGGATATCTGTGCAGACATTTGTGCGGACATCTGTGCGGATATCTGTGTGGGCACCTGCATGGACACCTGCGTGGGCACCTGTGTGGGCACCTGCGTGGGCACCTGTGCTGGTATGTGTGCTGGTATGTGCGCTGGCTCCTGTATGGGTTCATCCTGATTGTCAATCTCCATGGGAACAGGTTCAGAAGCCAGTGGGTTGTCTATGGGCTCTGCAGATTCAGGACTTTGTGGTCTGATGGAGAGGAAGGCGTTGAGAGGAGTCGGCTTGGAGACCATGGCGGTCGTCCGGATGCCAATGGCTGGCGCTGGCAGGTTAGGCCGTATCCTGCCTCGGGCGGCCACCTGGCCTGCCCACGGAGGCGGCATTGGAGGCTGTCCTGACAGCTTCAGAGCGATCTCCTTGGCAACCGCCATGGACTTGGCAAAAGAGTCTTCCACTGGAATCTTCTCTACTGGCGGCGGCGCCTCGTCGTCCTTGAGGAACTCTGCAGCGACTCGTTCCGCCTCCTTGGCCAGGACGTTCTCCTTCTTCTTCCAGGTGAATCGGCCAAATGCAGCCGAAGGGGGCGCCGGAGCTGCCGGCACCGTCACTGCTACCGCCTTGGCCGACTCCAAGCTTTGCTTGCGTAGCTTGGCCCTCATGGCAGGACTGGGTCCACACATGATTTTAGGCGGGTCGTAGGGCTTTGGAGGGGGCTCGGGCTTTTTGACCTCAGCCTCTTCTTTGAATTGTCTTTTAACAGTTTTAGTTTCCTTCTCAATCTTGGCCTTGGGCTCCTCTCGCTCCCGGTCGTACTTGGGTCTGGGTTCAGGGTACCGGTTGGAGCGGTACCGGTCGTCATCGTACCTGGGGCGCTCCTCCCCCCGGCCGGGCCTCGATCGCTCCTCGTCTTGGCGGTGCCGGGAGCGGTATTCGTCCTCTCTGCAGTGTTTGTATTTTTCCACTTCGTCTCTTTTACCATACTTGGGCCCGTCGCCGTCGTCCTCTTCCCGGCGGTACCTGGGTCGGTCGTCCTTCATGGAGCGGTGCTTCTCCTCTTCCACCATCTTGAGTGCAGCCTTCTCTTCCTCCACCTTCTTGGACGCTTCCACTCTGCTGCTGGACATCGTCTCCTGCACCTCCTCTCTCTTCAGTTTAAACTTATCCTCCCTTTTCACTTCTTCCCCCCTCTTTTGCTCCTTGTCCTTCTTCTCCTTCTTGTGCTTGGACTTTTCCTCCTTGTCGTGGTCTGCAGGGCCCTCCATGTGTTTCCGCTTCTTCCCCGAGTCGAGGGTCAGCCCCGCCTGCTGTTCCAGGTTCCTCCTCTGCTCGTACAGAGGTTTATCCATCATGTAGATCTGCAGAAAGAAGCACCACAATGTTCAACAAAACGTCCAACTAGCAGCGGAAAAGAAAAGAAAAATAGGCCTTACGTTTGCACAATGACTTTCTCTACCTTCATTGAGCAGGAAATGAAAAAGGGAAATGGTGTGAGGAAAAACTTGAAAGAGCCTTAATCAGGAAATACACCTGCACCTAGAGAGGCTTTGGAGAAGCACGGCTGTATTAATAAGGTGCACCGTAGCAACAGGTCAAACTAGCGGTCAAAACTGATCATCGTCATCATCTGTACAAGGACCGGGGCCGCATCTCGGGCGTGCACCAGGCCGCCTACCTTGTACTTCTCGTTGTGAGCGTGTGTGGTGACGTGCTCTTCTGCACAGACGGCGTCGCCATAAAACTCTTTACACAGCCGACAGTAGAAACCTCTCACCGGCAGCAGGAACTCTGAACCTGGAGAGAGGAGGCGTGGGGGAGAGCCACCGGTTAAACCAACCCATGCGGACCAAACCAAACGGCCAATCATGATTACCTGACGGGCGTCTCCGTGTTCACTTCCTGTCGTGAGAGGAGAAGGTTAATGAAGACCACTGGGGTGTAAAAATGAGAAAATATTCAAACATCATGGTATGACTGAGGATGTGCGGCTAGCCATTAAGCTATGGAAACCTTTTGAAGGACACGACAACACTACCCTGAAACGACAATTGGCAAACATGTTTCCCAGTGAGCCTCCTGCTCAGCGTGTCTCGAGCCGTGCTTTACCAGAGCTTACACGTGATCACAGTTGCTACAACAACCAAATCGAGTCAACGTTAAGAGAGACAATGGATGGACCAACATCAGCGCTCCACATACTGGTCCCGTTGAGTTCTCATAAAGGCTCAAACTACTGGAGAGCAGAGGCAAGCCAAAGGAGAACCTGGAAGTAAAGGAGTGCTTACAAAATTCATCTGTCTAGGAAGAGTCATCAGTGCAGTATCATCTGTTCAGGAAAGAGTATCAGGGAATGAAGGAAGTGGAGGAAGATGGGGCAGGGGCTGTGTACCTTTGGCTGGCTTGGAGATCTTTTCCCCAGAAGGAATGTTAACAGTTTTGGAGAGGGGAGGGGCCCAGGGCCTGTCGTAGGGATCCTGAGTCTGAGGTTCGAAAAAAACAAAACAAAAGGTCAAGAGTAGACCGCGGGTGCACGTATCACACCAATGACGCGTCCAGTTGTAGGTTAAGGAATAGCATTAAGAAGTGCAACATAACCAGGTAGGTTAGAGATAGATTGAGATGCAGCGCAGTGCCTTGTTGTGAAGTCACACCAACCTTTCTGTGCCCCTTGCCTTGCAAATGTGTGAAATAAACAAACATGGAGCCGGTGGTGACGTTACAGTTTTTGCACCAGTGTTCTCCTGGGTCATAGTATTCAAACTTCTCTGAGGTCTTGGAGGGGGAGGAGCCGGTCATCGCGGCCGCGTCTTGGTTTGCGGTGGATCTCGCCGCGCCACTCGGCTTTGGAAAACGGGAAAAGAGTTTGTTAACTTGAGGAAAACACAAATGCTCAACACAAGACGGCATGTTGCGCGAACATTTGGAGATTATCACGTTTAGCTAGCAAAACCCAAAATGTAGAAAGGTACAAAGAGCCTTACCTTCAAACGTGTTCCTGTCTTGGAGTTGTAACAAAATTCCAATGATTGTTGTTTAGCGCTAGCTTAGTTTTGCTCATATTTAAATGGCTTTACAGCAACGGTGTCTAGAAAATTAGCACTAACACCCGATAGAAACACAGACAGAGTTGAGTCGTTTGTCAAGTGCACTGCGGTTTCTAAACGAAACGTTTCAAAACATAAATGCTAACTATTGATTCACACATGATGATGGAAGACCAGCCTCCTAACAAAGTCTAGAGAATCATCTAAGAATTACAACTTGAACCTGAATACTGGCATCCTTCACTGACTGTTAGCTAAACATAGACCCGGTCAAACGCAGTCACAACCAGAACACAATGCTGAAGGTGGCCGGGTTGGTGACGGCACTGAGGAGAGCATTGGACCTATAAGATCTACTGCGCCTGAAATTAACGGGCGTCATTATTTTTTCACGCAAGCTGTGGGAAAAAAATCATGTCATTCAATAATGCAAATATTCAATTCATATGAAGCTCACATGTCAATCATCAATCCACTCAATCACACCATGAATGAATATCAGAGAAAAGGATAGGCTGTACTACATAATGGGCCAGAAGATAACCGGACCCCCAGATGATAGCTGGTTATCCCTAGAGTAGACTAACCTACCAGACACTACAACCACTAGGGTCCACCAGAGAATGATAGACATTCAGAGTAGAACTTCCAGATGATGGTTAGTGGAGTACCAGCTAACAGACACATCATCATACACACAGAGCCGCGATACAATGCTGACTCCACAGGCATCAGGGACTCATCCTACCACACACACACACAACTGCTTGAGGGAGTTTCGGTGCCCTCGCGATGACCTCCTGACCTCCTGTACCTTGTCTCCGGGGTTCCCCTCGGGGCTCATGTGGTCGTTGGCCGGGGTCCTGCGGGGCCGGTCCGAGGGGTCCAGGCCCAGGATCAGCGCCACCTTGTCGATCTCTGTGCGTTTCCGCTCGGCGGCCTCGTGCTCCAGCCGCAGCTCCGAGATCTGACGCATGACGCGCTCCTGCAGCCCGCTGACCTCGCACAGCAGGGGGTCCTTGTGGCCGTCCTTCTCCCGCCGCTTCTTCCTCAGCAGCTCGCCTGAGAGCACACACACATGCAGACACAAACACATGCACGCGCCAACACCCATACGGAAACACACACACACAAACCCAAATAACCAGGACCACTTGTTAAGCCTACATATTCAGTTTAGTTCAGTGTACTATTGTGTGTGTACTATTGTGTGTGTACTACATTGCTCTTTAATGACATGGAACATATTATTCTACAATACGTCATTAAGGAGCAGGTCGGGGTTAGGGGGTTCCTTGCTCTACAGTGGGGTTCGAACCCACAACCTCTTGTTTCTGGAAGTCACATAGCCTAACGACTAGACTATCCTTCATTAACCCCGGAGCCCATGAGCAGCCATCCAGCACTTTGAGGGCACAGTAGAGCAGCTTCTACCCGGCATGCACCTTGCTGTTTGCGGAGACTCTCAAGCTCCTTCATCAGACACTCCTTCTTCTTCATGCGGACCTCCCTCTCCTGGAGCAGCTTCTCCCTCTCCTCCAGCACCTGAACACATGCACACACACAATCAGTGGGGGGGATCCAACCAGCAACCCACAAAACTACAGGAAGAAGAACCACAGTGAAGCCTCACTGCCAATGGCTTGAAGCAGAGCCAACTTCAGTTGGACCAGTGAAATCGGGGATGTGCGTTCTCAGAATCAGACCAAAGTAGTCGATAGGCCAACTTTGTTTCCCTCTGAAATGTAGTGGTAGATGTTGAGGACCACAATTTCTCTATTCTATTAGAAAATATAAGAATGCTATCACCAACAGATTTCCCTTGATTGAAACTTAATGAATGCAAGGCGAGTGCTGTGATTTCATGCATTGTGATGTCAT
>OMKQ01066300.1:0-12358 GCA_900302335.1 Phycis phycis | reverse complement strand
CAGACACGCACGCGCGCACACACACACACACACACACGCACGGGCATACACACACACACACACAGACACGCACGCGCGCACACACACACACACACACACACACACACACACACACACACACACACACACACACACACACACACACACACACACACACACACAAACGGACACACGCACACACACACACGCGCACACACGCACACACAAACACACACACACACACACGCACAGCCTAGCCTTTCAACTTTAATCACCTTTGAAAGCCATGTCAACCTTGCACTGTGCGGTTGTGGACTGGTTGCGAGACCTTATGAATGAAGCCCTGACACCAAACCAATGGACGGGCGGAGACAACAATGCCCCGGGAGCGATGTAGGCTTACCACGTCGTGCAGGTTTCAGCTGTGTCAGCGCATTGCCCATCCATTCTGTTTGGAGCATGACTAGATTTATTACTGTTCTAATGCATGCGTTATGTTTTCCTCTAGCAGCTCTCGAATGAGATAGCTTTCTAGTCCTGAACCATTATAGATCGGTGAGAATGTCAACAATACTTGAGTCGACTTGAGGTACATTAGAATGAATGTAGAACATTGTATCCAGCATACGCACATATGCATCATGGCTAACTCAAATGTGATCTTAAAAGAGATTTCAAAGAGAGAGAGGACTACAGATCATATGTCACACTCTACTAAAGATGATATCGTGGCATTCACTGATCTGACCTCAACGATCAGAGAAGAAATCTGATGATAAACCAGATCACAGAATGAAAGGAGCACGGAATGGTGTTTATGGCTGATGCTCTTCACAGTGACTTGCCCTTGAATTGAGCTCAGAAACTAATTGAGTTGACACAGAGAAAGGATCAGTCACCCTTGAAGCTGTACTGATGCCCTTGCATTGGAAGATATTTTCGGAAAGACATTTAAGGAAAGCTTTGAGCTTTTTTGTTTGTGAGCTGTGTTAAAAAAAATATATGTATTTTTATTCATTTTATTACTAAGACTTAATCTCTATAAGAGGATATCTGCATATGAATGCAAAAACTATAGGCAAGGGGACCAGATTTTGGTATCAGAAGCGCTCTGGTTTACGTTTGTAGTCTGAGTAGTATCAACCAATCACATTTGTGCGCATTCGGTTGCATATCAATAAAGTCATTCTGCAGAGCAACAATCTCAGAACTCATCGACCAACCGTCTGACGAGGATTCAGCTTTGCATTAGCTTTGATTTCAGTTTACAGAGATTAGCCGAAATGTTGCCTGGACTTGAGACGCCACGGAGCTCTATAGAAAATGTCCATGTTTGTGTATTCTGTGGAAAAGCTGTGTCAACTCGGCTACTTGTGATACAAATCCAGACGTGGACGATGTCAAGTTGCTAATTGGACCGCAAACAATGTTGTAATGGTGTTGGCCATCCATTGCTTGTTATCCGGCTGCATCGGAACCCCAGAAATATTGTGCGGGAGATTAGTGAGACGTATTGAGGAGGTGCGTATTGAGAGGAACCGTTGCGTCTTTGAACCAAAGCTGTGGGGTTCGTCCCGTAAATAGAGGGAGGTCTAAGTGCTTATTATTTCACGCACCTTTTCTCTTTCTCTCTCTCTCTCTCTCTCTCTCTCTCTCTCTCTCTCTCTCTCTCTCTCTGCCTCTCAGCCCAGAGTGTTAATGTGTCACAGAGCTGCAGGGTTTCTGGCCCAGTGTGCACCCGCGGCAGGTTTATGTACTTACTGGGGTCAGCAAAATAAAAAAGCCAAACACTCAACTCTTTGCTTTGTTGTTTTGTTTCATCATGCATGCCACGTCATCGTAGGTGTTAGGTTTTAAGTAAGAGTATGGTGAATGAGGTGAATTAATGAAGCCACTTTTATCACATAGTGAGGAAATTGCTGTGCTGTAGTGGAATAGCGTGCCCAGAACATAATTTTTTGAGGGGTTATTTAGATTCTGTATTCAAGTCGTATTTAGTCAGATTTGCAGCAGACGTTTCAAATCATGATGCAACAGGAATGGCTATAGGAATTGGCAATGGTGGTGGTTATGTTTCAAACTGAAAGCTCATTGTTACGTAACCCACTCGGTACGTTACCATGACGATGCATCTCCACCCACGATAAATGGAAGTATCTTGCTTTTTTTTCCATCCAACTGACAACTTTATTTGTGGTCCTCTACAATGAAACTGAAAAGGTTTGTCTTCACATGTTAGTGAGGCAACACATGATAGCATCCGTTTTCATATTTCACGTTTGTGTTTGAATTCACTATCACAATTTAACATCTTTAGTTGTCATTATTATTAATGACATACATTATAGAGACATTCTTGGTATTATTAACAGAATGATGCCAGTTCCTGCTGGAGGCCCTGCTGGGGGGGACGTATCCTGAGTAATATCATCAACACTCCACAGTAAGCCGTTTACTTGGTTGTTGGTTGTAATATTGAACATGTGCAGTTTTGTACCACTTTATATTTTGGGGGTAGAGAAAAAGTCAGGGCTGGGAGTATAATTAATTTATATTTTAAAGCCTGAGTATTCAATTAATAATTCATTCATATAGTAAATTTTATTTCAGTCTTTTGGAAGCACAATCCAGTTTTAGTTGTCTAAACCTCCAACGTAGTTTCATTTTGCATTCTACTTTCCAGTGACCCTCTCGTGATTCCATGCCTTTCTAAGTGAGTCAACCCCTTCTTGCTCTTCCTATCCGAACACTCTGGCCGTCTTAATTACCGCTAAGTACTCTGGGATACTGGAGACGGCCCATGCCCAATGTTCAACTGCCTCCTCTTCTGCTGCCACTGCAGCTGTGAGCATGGCTACAGTGTGGTTCAATGTGGTTCAGTGTGTCCCGGTGAATTATGGCCTCAGCAGCAAAGATGAAGCAATCAAACAATTTACATCAATGTGATCACAAAGAGATACATGTGCAGTTTTGCACATGTATCTGTTTTGCAAAAGACATGCAATTCTATTTGTCTCAGAGAATATATTCATGTTGACTCATGCTACTCGTCTCTCACAAATACACATCCATCTTCATTTGTAACCCTGAGTCAGCATGATGTCTGTATGCACATCCCTCACTCACTCATACACACATACACAGGTCTGCTGCTGTGTCTGAACTGTGAACTGCAAACGCTACCTGCTATTGATACACGCACATACATACACACAAACACATGGTTTTTCAGTATTCACATTTGCATTTTGTAGATATGTAACTACTGTCTGTCTATATGTAACTAATGTAAATACTGTACCCAGTATTTACATTACGTGTAATACTGTACATAACAACCATTGACTGAACTATAATTTAACTACATTGTGTTATTTCTGAAACAACCCAAGGCCATGCACAAGGATTGTTTTCTTGATATTTATGTGATTCTTAATTATGTGCTTGTGGAGATAAAAGCACCAAGCAGAAGACATTGACATGGAAGTGAGTGAGACAATGAAAGAGTGGTGCACAGATGGCACAAGATGTAAAAAAGGAAGAGAGAAAAAGAACAGAGGGAGGAAAGAGAGAGAGGGCGAGAGAGAGAGGAAAGAGGAGGAGCGAAGAGGAAGAGGAGAGGGGCACAGCTAGAGCTAGATGGAGGAACCCAAACCCACAGACACAGTGGACACCCTGTTCGCCTCTCACATGGATGTGCATGTGCACATGCACGGACTCACACAAGCGCACACCCATTTGCAGCCTTGCATGCATGTAGACAAAAGCACACACAAATGTGTGTGTGCATGACACGCACCACACAAACTCGACAACAAGTGCAGAGTAGACACCGACTGATTTAGCAGCGTGTGAAGCCGGTGGACGGAGGAAGGTGACAATGACACAGGGAAACGGCTCAATAAATATTGGAGAGCTACAATCATGGAATTCTGCATTCGGAAGGGCTGCAGGACATACACTGAGAAGATAGCATTGTCATGACTGATCACCTGCCCCCATGTATTGGTTTTAGGATGGAACTTCAGAAGAAGAATATAGAACCATGCATTAACCAATACACGCAAGTGAATGTTGTGTGCCTTGATTAAAGAGCAACGTGCAGTTTGGCACCAACACTTAATGCATGTGCAGGGAAAGTATGCAGCAAATTGAGTTTGAAGTAAGTATCCTACGACTAAGGATGCCAGTTAGATTAGTTTTTTTGTTTTTCATGTTGCATTACAAAAACGAGTCAAGCTGTAATTCATAATTAAAAAAAAAAAGACAATCTTTCTTGAATCAATTTTCTACGTACTTTTGCAGCTGTAATTCCCCTAAAAACAAGAAAATCATTTTAAAATCGATTTGCCACATACTTTCCCTGCATGAATGAACCGGGGATGGCAATGGGAAAGCTGCTCTTTAAACAAACAAATACACTGCAGGCAATACGATAGTGTGTGTGTCTGTGTGTATGTGTGTGCAGTGAGTTTGGGTGAGTGCACTTTGCTTCCTGAAAACAGTGACACCTGCACGTGCACACAGGATGACACTGAGGCAGAATGAGTTTCCCACAGCGTTTCCAGTCTGGCGGATCAATAGCGTAACCCCTGGCATTAGCAATAACGTGCCTCTCTTTGCGTTCCCAAAACCGTGATGGAGTGGGGGACAACACACAGGGGATGTGCCACAAACACAAAGTGACGCACACCAACCCTAACGCAATCACCAGGGGATCCAGGAACCACGCACACACAGACACAGTCACAGCAGACCCGCAGACACACACCCACCCACACACTGGTATACGTTAACCTACCCTGAACATGGATCGAAAAGTCTGAACCATAGACTAAGCAATCACTCACCAGAGAAAAGTGAAATATACATTTACATTTTATAAGTGATAAGTGATTTGTTGCCCAGAGAAGTTGGGTATGAAAATCCTGACAATCTCCCTGTCGTACGATGACTGAGTTTGTTCCCCTCATTCTGTCTCCTCGTGACATCCGTGTACTTAGAAGCTCTCCATGTGTCCATCACCGGCTGCCATTGTGTTCCATGACCTTCAATTATTCAACCCCCTGTTGGGCATTTGGAGAAGATTCAAAATGAAAGCAGAATGTATACTTGCCACGGAGGCATTTTAAAATGGATGGCGTAATTAACACAAAAAAGCCTGAATCCTGTTTTAAAAGTATACAAAAGCGGAGTATGTTTTCGAAAAGCTTTTGACAAAACAAAAACAAATACGACAAACACTAAAATCTCAGTAAGGGTTAAATCTGTGGCATCAGGGGTCTTTGTTTTAATGTTTTGTTTTCACTTTTAGCTTCCTTCAGCACGGCAGACATTATCGGCCCTGGTTGGCCAATAACTCGTCCTTGAGGTGCCAATTCATTAGTAGAGAGAGTCAATCAATAACTGCACAGTGAGCAAGACTGCATATCATTCAGCCCACATATAGGATGAGACAGTACAGGGAGGAATGGGATCACTGGACAAATGCTTGGATGGATGGAATGAACACATGCTCGTGGATAGCGAGAAAATAATGCAGCAAGGACGGTTGCAGAGTGCCCGTTCTGTAACCACGTTGACAAAGAGATACAAAGGAAATGCCTCAGATCATTCTTTGCATTCGTTATTTTACATCAACTCCACTACAATCCTTGTAAAAGTCTACACACTGCTGGCTAGCCTGTTTAGTCATTTTTGCACAATCCAATCAAATGTTGAATGTTTTGTGCTAACTATTACTAATTGAATACCTGTTGGTGCCATTGGAAAATATTAGCGAATAAAAAGGGATTAAGGTACACACACAGCAAGAGAGGCAGAACCATGCACTGTGTGAGTATCAAACCAACATCCAATTACATAAATACATGCCTAAAAAACACGTTGCAAATTTCACGAATAGACATCCATCTTCAGTTGGACTATGGGTCAGATGTGTTCATGTATGCTCTCCCTCTACATGCACACACACCCCTGGGGGGAAATCCCCCTGGCAGAGTGTGTCCCGTCCACTTGTCTGCAGTTGTTCCCTTGCCTCCCATTGACTAGATCAATAGGATCAAAGAGAAACAGGTGTTCATACCCACAGGAAAATGCCATTGTATTAACTGTGGCCCGTAGATTGTTCAGAATAGACAGAACAGATGTTTTGCGCAATTATCATTTTGTATATAAGTATTACTGGTGAATTGAGGGTGATTATTGCATTGCTGCAGTCTGATACAAGGCATATAGATAACACAAAAAAAGATGCACTAGCTATCTGCAAGGTACAGGTAAGATACAAGGTACAGCACAAAACGTTTCACAAAATGTGTTACATTTTTTACACTGATTTCTTAAATCAAGTTTTGTACACCAAATGAGTCAGAGATGTGAACATTAGTTATTGCACTTGTTGAACTATGACATGTATTATTGAACCCAGAAGAGGAAGGAATATGCAGTTAACATTTGCAATTAGGTGACCAGAATTTCAATGAGACATAACCTAACCCACAGGGAATGTCACAGAAGGAATGTATGCAAACAAAAAGACAACATTGCATAAATTGCTGCTATCGTGTCCCGGCATACAGGTCTCGGTAGCTCATTAATCAGAGCTCTGAACATGATGTATGAGGCAAAGGGGCACAACAGGATAGACACCTTCCTCACCCCTCTGTGACTATGGACTGAAACAAGTTGAGCCATTAGCTGCTCTGTTCAGGTTCTTAAGACAATGTTTCTAATGACTTAAATCAGTCCCAGGTGTTGTCCTCACTTGTCTCACACCAATCAGAACCGACAGCAGCCTCTTTTCACAGAGGTGTCATTGTACATGACCTCATATCACTAATTATTTTGATGTACCAGGGTAAAGGTAGTAGACTTATCTTCACTAGGCTAGTCTACTTCCCGTGCCCTGGTACATCAAAGGAGCAGACTGATAATTAGTGTTATGAGCGACACCTGTGTGGGTCCGACGATGACACCTCTGTCAACAGGGTCTGCTGTCGGGTGGCAGCATGTCTGGGACTGCTCCAGTTCTAAGCTGGACGTGTCCCGCCAAATATCTGTTCAACCCTAAAACATCCTGTTTTTTTTTATGTCAATTCACAAATGTTCACGTTTTTCACCACGATTTAACTAACACCCATAATAGTATTATAACCGCCGTTTCCAGCAGTGGCATAGACTTTTATCGCGTTCTGTCCCACTCATTGCCACCTAATCCAATCCAAAGTACATGAAGAAAAGCACCAGGGGTCTACATTGGACACTGATTCGACTGTATGTGTGTCAATCAGTCAATGTGTTGTTTGCAAGGCTGCTGCTGTCCCTTGCAGCTCGGGGCTCGGTCTGACAGACTGCCAGCAGACCTCCAGAAGGAATGTCTTTTCTTTGCAGACTTGCCAGCAACAAAAACGCTGTGTTGCGCACACACTGCAAGAGTAGACACTTTCAGTCTCAAACGGTGGAAATACCGAGATAAAAGATGACAATAACACAGCCAAACATATGGCGTGGCTACAAGCACGAAGTAGCAGCGTTACTTCCTACTTCCTACTTACTTCCTACTGAGAGTGATGCAAACAGGTAGCTCACCTTTGCCAAATACATACACGTGCACTACACTTTACGTTTGAAAATGTGGTCGTCTGAGTCTATTGTACAACAAGAAAAAGGTGTTTCAGCACAGCCGGTGCTGTTGCTGAGCTTTTGAGTTATGTGTTACTGTCTAAAGGGTTAAGGTTAAAGGCTTCCCCTCTACAACTCAACGGTGTTCCTGTAGTGTTTCCTGGTACATGCCTTGGGTTTTATTTTTTTATCTTACCATAAATGTTCCAGTATTGTGTAGTTGGGCACAAGTCACACAGGGGAACTGCTTGCCAAAGGTACACTTGGCCAAAAAGCTAATCAGATAAATAAAATGTTTAGAGTTTATCACTTTCATCTTTTAATGTCCAACGGTGGCTAAATGTTGACACAGGATAATTCAATTATGATTAATAAAAGAGTCACAGTGAACTCACCAGTAATTTTTTGTCTATTTTCAGAAAGTACTTCCCAAATGTGGAGCTATAACCAGAGCTTGAAATCTTTTTCAGTAATCTTATTCAGATAGCTTAGCTACAACACTCTGCTATGCTCCACTGCTCTACAGATGCTCCAAGCTGTTTTTCCAAAAGTGGACTACCTACCCTTTTTTATAAGCACTAGCACAGCACTTTAGAAACACTCATACACATCAACACTAATACACATCATCTTGCACTAATAAACTCTTTTTGCATTATCTATGCTCCAAATGAAGCTCTTGGCTTTGCTGGCACATTCTTAATTATTCGTGTTTCGCAGTACATAATCCGATATAATGATGACAGCAGACATGCCTATGTCAACTGACGTCCCTTTTTCCATCTTTTTAACCAAGAATAGCAAGAATAAATTTGGCTGGGCACATCTTTTCTTACAAAGAAATGAAAGTAAAAACAACAGAACATTGTTCACTCAGGATTGTGTAACAAACATGTGACATACACCGTCCTGAGTGGATGTCACCTCCCCTTCTGGGAGTCAAATGACCCTCTGGAGGTTTAACACATGTTATTTTTTGTGAAACCTGTTATTGGCAGTTAAAACAAACAGTAATCTAGTACCACCTCTAAACGAGGAGAAAAAAGCACCTACGGAGGTGCAACAGAAGGCATTTTTTTTACATTTTGATAGTGGGACTGTTTTGTCTTCTTTAAAAGATAAAACATTAGAATGTGTGCTCTTAGATTATCATGACACTCACCAACTTCACTTGTGGTGACCATTTACAGTATAACCATATTGCAACAAGTCAATTCCCCATTATCTGGACACATTCTCACACATTGTTCAAATGACAAGCTAGCAGCCACCAATTTATTTTTCTATTTCTCTCTAAATATTCCTGAAACATGGTAAGGGTGAAATGCGAGATGCCCAGGCAGGCATTACAAAATAAAAAATAAGTCAAGCCTTTCACTAGGGTTAGAGCTTTTGTGGGATGATGGATTGTTTCAGCACAATAGGAGACCCATTTAGGCATGTGCGTTAACCACAGAGATGACATCCCTTTCATGCCTCCTCCTTTGGCATCATGTCTGCAGTGGATGCCAAAAATACTTAATTCTTACTACTGACAAACATGATGATATGGTCAGCCCAACATACACTCATCAAATAAAAGACACAGTTGAATAAGACAGAAGCCATGATGCACAAAACACATGATTTACACTGAACTGCAGTCAAATCAAGTGTTGGAAGTTGCAAACTTTGACAAAAAAAACACATGTTATGTATGCACTTGGAAACTTGGAAAATGCAATGCAAACAGTGGTGGTTACTGCAGCATCTGAACATTGAAGTGGGTAAACACAACCATTCCAAATTAGTTATGTTAATGAATTAATTTCAACTTGCATTCACTGGGTACAAATGTGAGATATGTACTACATTAAATATATACAATAGAAACAGAAGGCACATGATTAGGCTTGGGGGGAATTAACAAATATATCCAAATCCATGAATGGCTTAACTTTGGGAACATTAAATCCATTCTGTATATCCCATCTGGCTCACTGCAAATGTTGGAATCTGACACAGAGATTGATGCTATTTCATGTCAACAAAGTCTAGAATTTATTTGAAGTATTCCCCAAGTACACCACTGGTGATAATGGCTCATTGAAATGCTTTGCGGGATGGAGATACTTAACTCTTGTGCTCCCCCAGTGGCCACATTGAAATTGCCAAATAATTATTAAAAAAAAAGTATTGGTCCCTTTCATAGCTCCCAAGACATTGCAGGGAAAATTTACAAATAAATGTAAAAACAACTTGACATTCTTGGAATTGTATTTTGATTCAATATTGTCATTTGTAAAAAAATAAATAAATATATAATAAATAAAAATGCTGTGCTAAATACTTTCTGGTTAGTACAGTGAAAGAAGACTAGACAGCCAAACATCTAAATAAGGGAGAAAGAGGCGGAGTGGGGCATATGAGCATTTGGTGCTGAAAACCTATGACACACTTTAGAATCAATTTCTACCCAAGGTGTTAATAATTAATGAGGACAATTCTCCAGCTCCCCTATTAGTCATGCTTTTTTGCTACTGGGTTTCCCCAAAAGCCCAATAATGCTGGATTAACCCAGACAGTTAATTTAAAACCATGTGCTGTAAAACCCTTTGTGGCAGGACCAGAACTTGTCAAAGCGTGTCAAACCGCAAGCTATGGAGATGGATGAATCCATGTTGCTTTTTTCTGTGGGAATGGTCGTGATCTGTACAATAGTACAATAGCAAAAAAAAAATTGAAAAGATAACCACGTTATTTTACAAACCCGGTTATCAGTGAACATAGAGGCAAAAGAGACCCACACAATATTGTGTTCAATGCCTTCATGTTGATGAACTAACAGTTGTACAAACAAAACCCTCTTTCATTCATTTTTGATCACTCAACACACAACAGATATTTTGGTAGTGCCTACACAGGGAATAGCTTCATCTGGACAACCACAACATCAGGTGTCAAGCAAAGGATTGATATTATAATAGTCCTCAACAAACCTTTACTTCTTTTTTTTCTAAAATGGATTTCAGTATCAAAGGCAGTACTGCAGTATGTTCAGTCGTTGAGCACTTTATCGAGAAAACATGTTGAGCAACAATGTGTACTACAAAGGGGGGTATTCTATTTTGACCTTTGATACGTGTCAGGGGCAAATTAAATGCTGTCTGGGCTGAATCAGAAGGTGACTCAGAATATAAAACCGTGTACCAATAACCACAGCCTCCGTGGAAACAGTGTCCTACACCTCTATGCTCCTCACCCTAATCCACATAAACAAGCTATTATAGACCAATAAAAAAAATATATCTGAGGCTAAAATAAAAAGTGGGACACGTTGCAAATAGGTGCTGATTTTAATACCTTGATGTCAACATGATTATACAAGAGAAAATTAACCAATATACAGGAGTTGTATGTCCAATAGAAAATTGTATTTATTATACTTTCCAAGATACATTCTATTCATTGTAATGTCAATAAACACTCATAAATTTAACTTAACAAATACCTTTAATAAGGACCAGATAGTGTTGATAAAATAACCTCTGAAATAGAACTTGTCTTGACAATATAACTTCAAACTAAATTAAAAAAGAAAATTATTTTAAGCCATCATGATCATTTTTTTTACTAATATTGCACATGGTTTTTAATGATGATTCTGTCCAAATCTTCCCAATTTAAAACAATTTAATAGACACACATTTTTTTTTTTTACTTTTGATCTCTTTTGATCCTTCATTCCTCTGATATATTCTGCAATTGTATCCATTCATGTCAACAACCCAGAACTATATCAAGTTTAATACACATTTATTTTGGTTGCATAATGTTTAATAAGAAACCTTTTACAAGATACTGCGGGAGATATAAGAATAGAAGAGAACTACCGTGAACTTCACAAACATGGCTGGCCATCTGACTCTCTATCGTGACCATGTGAGGGATGACCGTTATCTCACTCCTGTCCATCGCAACAGGGAAAGTTCTTCTACAAACTTAGAGAGAACTAAAGAAAAACAAAACAAAAACACAACCTTGAAGTAACAGAGCAGTTCCTTTGGGTGGAGCGAGCACACTTGGGCCTTAATTAGCTTTAGATGCAGCCTCGCTATGAAGTCCTTTTCAACCTTATATTTTTACTATTTCTTTTTTTTTGTTTAAATAGTACCAATAACTCTTTAAATAATCCTGCATAGAAAAATAAATTAATTATGTTGTTTAATTCTTTACTTTACTACGAATTGATAGCTGATGGGGGAGGGCTTGTATCGCAGATTTAGTCATATTTGCCGTTTTGAGTGCTAAATCCGGGTTTAAGTCTCTGAAAGATGAACACTTGCATTTGAGTGTGATATTTTTTGTCATTCCTTGTATTTTACAAACCAGTCCCACTTATACAAATAATGTAAGACTTACAAAATAAATTCCATATTACGCTTACATGGCAAGCAGCTCTTTTTTTTCTTGGGTTTTTGTTTTTCTGTTTTTTTCAGAAACAATGTCCTCTGACAGTGTACGTGTCATTATTTATTCACCCAAAACAGACAAGTAAGTAGCAATTGCAGAGAAACACAACTCCATTCAGAAGAGACGTTATTAAACATGGCTCTTTACACAATGAAAACGAGTTGAGAGATCATTCCAGAGTTTCTCCAAGTGCCTTCATCACAGACCCCTCAAGTGAAGTCTTCCTGTACACCCCATAGAACAGAGCACATACACATTATCCAGGCAAGATGGCGTAGGATCTTCAGGCGACTCCAAAGTGAAT
>OMKQ01066293.1:0-17613 GCA_900302335.1 Phycis phycis | reverse complement strand
GGAAATGTGAGCAACATTTACTCTTCAAAAACAATGACTGACAATTGTGTCCTTTAGTGAGACATGTAAACATGCTACCTACTCCATGCCCGGAAAGAGCTGCAAAGTACGGTCTTCATGACTCATAGTGACTCCTAACCAACAGGAACGTTCAACATGAATCCATCGACCACAATTAATTTCCTATATCTCCTCAGACTGTGTGTGTGTTTGCGTGTGTGTGTGTGTGTGTGCGTGTGTGTGTGTGTGTGCGTGTGTGTGTGTGCGTGTGTGTGTGTGTGTGTGTGTGGAAGGTGTGTGGAGGCTTATCTATGGGTAGGCATCTCTGTGTTCATATCTGTGTGTGTGTGTGTGTGTGTGTGTGTTTGTGTGTGTGTGTGTGTTTGCACGTCTGTGTTTTTAGGGCTGGTTGGATGATCATGTAGAGCCATCCTCAGTGTATGATGTAATTGGTGATGGATGAGTGTAAGAAAAAGAGCACGGAAATACAGACTGTGTGCCTCCTTAGCAGCAGCCCACTCAGCCTCCTCATATCATGTCATTATTTCATGAATCAAATCATCACTGAGGCACAAAAATGCTCATCCTTACATGACGATCTGTGAAGGCGAAGCTATCTTGTTTTTTTTTATATGCCAGATTTGGTCGGGATGGCTGTTCTAATTTTGGGCCACCCTTCACCTCTCGTCTCTGTGCTAACAAAGGGTGTTCACTTTTAATCCAATCTAATCAATGATTTCAAATTAGGATCAAAGAATGGGCCCGGCGTACGACAGAGGTCAAAGGCAACAGGAAAAAAAACCCTCAGTGTCTCCAGTGTCTGTCCCAGGTTGTGGAGAAGGCTAACGAGGCGTCACGCCCTATCCTCTCCACCCACAGGAGCCAATGGAATAACATGCATGTGTTTGAGTGCACATGTGTGTGTGTGTGTGAGTGCGTGTGTGTGTGTGTGTGTGTGTGTGTGTGTGTGTGTGTGTGCGTTTTTCCATTAACCTCTGAACACTTGCCCTCCGTGATGACACCAGGCTCCTCAGACCCACGCTGGTGTCCAGCAGAGGAGGAGCAGATCTTGCTCTGCAGAAGGTGTTCGACCAATGATGACGTTAGGGTCTCCTCCCTGGAGCTGGGCAGCCACGGCCTCCGATGTACGTACATCTAAATGCACTTGAAATAGCACTCAGTTGCTAAACACTTAAATGACGGACATACTAGATTTGATACAAATTGGATTTGTAGTGAATTAAGGTAGTAGACACAACTTAAGTTCACTACATGATGAACACTGTAGCAAGCACCTCCAGGGAATAGAATCCATATGCAGAATAGATAACATTATAGACATGGGTAATATTATGTACATATGGGAAATATAACCCAGCTTTGTAGAGATATACACAGTCTAAGTGTCCCATAACCTCGACTTTTTTCATTCATTTTTTTCTCATTTACAATGCAGACACTAACCTGCCTTGAGACTATGGCCATGCATACTTAATTAGCTAAGTGGACCGTGGCTGAAAAAGCTTTTTTCCACAGTGGTTAGTCACATAAAGAGGACATTCACATGGGTGTGTCTTAATCATATAATAATCAGAAGTTGAATAACGAGAATACAATAGGTATCCGTAATAATCACAAATGAATGAATGAAAATGAAATGAACAAGAATATAATAAGTATCAATTACTTTTGTGAATGTGACTCTGAATTTCAGTTAGCCAGTGATATTCAAAGTCTCTCTCTCTCCCCCCCTCTCTCTCTCTCTCTCTCTCTCTCTCTCTCTCTCTCTCTCTCTCTCTCTCTCTCACACTCTCTTTCACTCTAACTTGTGGCAGAGTATTTGGAATAAAGGTTCTTTCTGCTCTCTGACAGAGACGAGAGCTAGAGGCCCCAGTCAGAATCTAGGCTAAGAGAGAGATTTGGCCGGCAGAGTCGATGGCACTGGGATCGCTTGCAGGATTAATGGTAGGTCTATACTTGCTGCATGTACTTCTGTCTAAAGGGCCTTAAGGGGCACTTTGATTCCTCATCGTGAACATGCTGAGGACATGTTCTGCGTGATGGATACCGAAGTTACCTGATGCAAGTTTTTGAATTGCTGAGCCTTCAAGGAATTAGATACAGTAATAATGAAGTTCTTGCTAGTGTCATATCTTTGTGGTAAATTGTTCTTAAATAGTTAGTCAACATTTAGACTATTCCACAATTCATGGTATTTTCCGTTTGATCCATTATTTTGTTCCTTGGTCAGAAGAGGTATATTTCGCTTATATGTTATTATTGGTGTGATAACCCATATTCAATTGCATCCCACAACTGAATTTACATGAATAGCCATGTCAAAACTGTCATAAAATCTTCCTTTGATTCCATAACTGCTCTTGACCAGTATGCATTAGAATACTGTTTTCTCATGATACGCTCATACTTGGTATAAATCTTGATGCACTGGTTATGAGTGGTGTGATAATGTGAAAACTCATTCAGAAACTCATTCATTCTTTTACCATGAAAAGTATAATTTTAATTGTATTTCTAAAGGAAGTAGGATAATCATGCAGAATCCCTGTGTACCCTTATCTATAATGTATGCATGTTTAAGATGCATGTGTGTACATTCTGAATACAAGCCTGTCTTTGATCATGAAACAGTTAATACAGGTTTACTAAACTCCTGCATGAATTGAGCTCCTCCACCCATTTTCTGTACTAGTATCTGTTCTCATATACACACACACACAACCACACACACACAAACAACCGCACAAGCACGCACACACACACACACATACACACAAACACACACACACACACACACACTTTGCCGGGGGAATCGGACGTGTCCTACCTCACGCTCCCTTGGTGATGTGTAGATGGGTGTGTGTGTGTGTGTGCGTGCGCGTGTGTGTGTGTGTGTGTGTGTGTGTGTGTGTGCGCGTGCACGCGTGTGAGAGAGTGATATTTGGCATGTGCAGTTGTGTGTATGCACTGCATGCATATCAATGTCTACTCTGTGCTGTCGTCGAGTGAGTCCAGAGGACCGGCGCACAGTGAGCTAGGGCACGGGGGGAGTCTTCCCCCTGATGCCAGCCTCTGTTTACCTTGGCTGGGTTGGCCTCTCACAAGCCAGCCCCTAAAACCCCCACCTTGCCCTGAAACAGACCAAGGCCTTATTGCCCCATTTGCCGCTACTGGTGAATGGAACATACCACAGTGGCTTAGCCAGGGGGGAGCAGTAGCCACCCCTGGCTGACTGAATGGGCACAGTGTGGAAAAAGGGCTGATTGGCTTGGCTTGGCCTGGCTTGGCTTGTTCACAATGCTAGTGTATATAAGTAAAAAACCCACATTTAAATGATGCATTTCAAGGGGGAGACGTTGAGCGGTTAAACGTTTTGAAAGTGACCAATAAGAGGGCTACTTTGTTGGTGGAAGGCTTTCGCTGGCGTAGTTTGTTACTTCATTGTGAAGTGCTGAGCAGAGTGGCATTGGCTGTGATACTGCCCACTGCTGGGAAGTTGTTATTTGAATATGAATATGAATATGGATATGATCTCTTCAATAAGGTCCCATTGAAAAGTGATATGAGAATACATTGTTTGTGTCTTAAAAAAGTGCCTGTATTCGTGGGACATCACGTTTTATCTATTTTGTGCATTTACATTTTTCATTCACACTATTGGAAATAGTGACAACCCTGAATGTATGGCAGCAGGGGACACGTACCGGACCCACACACAGACACACACACACACACAGACACACACACAGGTGGCAAACACCCGGCAGGGTCCGTTAATGGTTAACCTTTGACCCCTAAGCTCTTTAAATGTATATTATAGACCTAGTGTTACGGGGGGTCAAAACGGTCACACTTTCTCTCTGTGTGAGCTGCACTGTGGTAAGTCAAGGCACACTCGGCGTAGAACAGCAGGGTTACAGTGTTGGCGGACTCTGACGCTAATGTAGGCGGCCAGCGCCGCACGTCACAGAGTTGAAGAGAAAATAAACAAGTCGATCACCTTGATGCACGTGTTATGTGGAGGGCTTAAGAAGGGGGGCGAACAGCAAACACTGATTCACACGCGTACCTGGGAGAACTATCGACAGATCGGATAAGAACAAGACATTTGTGTACGTATGCGAAAGTATTGAAAAGGGGAAATCATGGCTGATGATCATGTCAACTAAAGAGTGGGGTTTCTCTCATGAGAATCCCTCATGACAGAAACTGAATCCATCTTAGCGTCGAACAGAAGTCCCTGTGTGGAGGAGACAGAGGAGACAGAGGGGCTTTCACTTTTTGTATTTGACCAGTAGTCAGCTTGTTTCCACATGACGTAGCAACTTTTGATGTCTCTTTTCCATGGGAGTGGCATGAGGCCGTGACGTGCCAGACCTGCACACTGAAGGCACACACACACACACAGCGATATGTTGTGGATATCACGTCACGGAGCTCTTCATGAAAAGGAAAATCGTCGTGGTTGAGGTCCGGACAGAATAATGAAAATAAAAGACAAGCTTCCAGACCGCTCTCGGACCTCTTACCGACGCGTGCCTTTTTGCGTGAGGTAACAAAAATCATCAGGTTATGAAGTCAGGAACATTGTTGTCCTGCAACGTGTTTTCCTCTGAATTTGTACTGGGGGGGCGTGTGTGTTGTTCTGTCCTACTTTCATGTTAGTAGGACAGAAGCAGATGAAAATAGAACTGATGGACTCATCTTTGGAATGTATCTTTGCTGCTCAGGTAACCATGACTCCTCTACTTGTTCTGTGCGTGTGCCTGCCCTACATCGCGGCAACATTGACTGAAGACCATGATGGTGAGTGTACAGACAGACACACACAGAGGGGACAGACATTGCGCTGTACATGAAAATGAACATTAAGAAAGTGTGTTTTTTTTTGTCCTAAAGTTCTTATTTCAATGACAAACGAAACAAAAAGCAAACAAAGCTACAATGATACAGGTGTGGCACACGGGATGATAATTAATGGTGTTCTGGTCCATATGAATAATAATTTACACTGACATGGGGTTTGATTCCCACTGGTAGAGCATGGCCTTAACCCTGCCAGGGTGAGGGGTTTGATTCCCACTGGTAGAGCAAGGCGTTAACTCTGCCAGGGTTAGGGGTTCGATTCCCATTGGTAGAGCAAGGCGTTAACACTGCCAGGGTTAGGGGTTCGATTCCCACTGGTTGAGCAAGGCGTCAAAACAGACAGGGTTAGGGATTCGATTGCCATTGTGGACAAACACACGCGATTCAGACCTTCACTCAGTGGGGCGCGTTATGGAAACGTATGCACCGCGTCTAACACCAAACAAACGACAAACTGAGCTCATCACGCCACCCTGTGTCTGGGGGGCCCAGGCCTGGGCTCGCTGGGTGTCAGCATCCCGATGGAGACGACTATGATGCCGCTGCTGGGCGGCAAGGTGGTGGTCCCCTGCTACTTCCTGGACACCATCGTCAAGGAGCCGAGTGCATACGTCACGGCGGATCCGCTGCCCCACCGCATCAAGTGGACCTACGTCACCAAGGAGAAGATCGCCACCATCCTGGTGGCCTCCGGGGGCAAGGTGGTGGTGGAGACCGAGTACCTGGATCGCGTGACCATGGTCAACTACCCAATGGTGTCCACTGACGCCACCATCGAGATGACGGAGCTCCGGGCGCGGGACTCGGGCGTCTACCGCTGTGAGGTGATGCTCGGCCTGGAGGATAACTATGACTCGGTCAACATCCAGGTGCAAGGTAGGCCTCGGCTCCTCATTCTGTTCACATGTTCCACGTGACTGTGGCATTCCATGCCGCAGCCACGGCTGCTATTCTTTTGTGTCTGTACTTTTTGTATTTAAATTGTGTTTTAACTCTCGTTTTCATTTGGATTTCTACTACTGTTCTGTGCTTTCTGATGCAGCAACCTTATTTCCCTAAATCATAAACCTTATTTAGGATTAATAAAGAGCCATCTTGTCTTATTCATTTAGAAGAAAACATTGATTGAGACATCAAATGTCAAAAGCATGAAGGTCATTTTGTAAGCATGCAAGCAAGCGTATGCAGGCTCAACATAATCATATGCAGAAGTTTGTATCCAAGTGAAGTTGATGTTACCCATTTCTGGTAATTCCCTATCAGGAGTGGTATCATTGAAATGTTGTACACCGTTGAGTAACACACCGACCATGCCCATTCGAGGTAAGGTGCAACCATGTGGGACACCTCACTCAAAACTTTGACCACTATATCGTTCCACAGGCATCGTGTTCCACTACCGTGCCATCACCACCCGCTACACCCTGACGTTTGAGAAGGCCAAGGCTGCGTGCATACAGAACAGTGCCACCATCGCCACCCCAGCTCAGCTGCAGGCTGCGTATGACGATGGATACCACCAGTGTGATGCTGGGTGGCTGTCTGATCAGACCGTTCGGTAAGACACGGCAAAATGACGGGTCTGCTCCTTTTACGTACCAGGGCAAGGGTAGGAGACTTCTCTTCACTTATGTAGCCTACCAACTGTGCCTTGGTACATACAAGGGGCAGACCTAGCTGCCTGTAATGAGCGAAACCTCTTGTTTCTCCTACGCTGACTCTCTGAAAAGGGTCCAGTGGAAAGCAGAACGTAGTTAGGGCGGTTGACCCGCATGCAGACATAAGCACTCAAGCAAACACTCGAATGCACTCAGACGCTAAAAGAGTCCTAAAGACAGCAAACTGAGGAAGACAGAACACTGCTGGCCAGGACACTCACTGCACATTAAAACAAGTATATATGGTGAAGAGTCGACAAACAAAGAACAACTGAGAGCTTGAGTACTCACACCGCAGAGTCCAATGAGCAAATGACCACTGGCGAAAAAACGATTAATGTTAACCACTGGTCACACAAACAGTGATTTTAACAGGGAAGTTAGTGACGAAAATAGGTTCAAACTGACTTTTCCACTCTGTGTTGTATTTTTAAAGAAGTGAATTTGGATTGTGAGAGGCCTTCCCAGTTAGGCACAGAACATTCATGAAAACATGCATTGTGCATTTTTAGCCAAGCATACAACATTGAGCTGTTTTCTAAAAACATCTTGTTTTTAGCGCATGTAGAACAGAATATCGTTTTTTGGGTTAATCTACTCTGCATATTTACATTTAATGAGCTCCATTGAGCAACTGAGTTCTTCCGCCCAGCCTGATGAAATGAAATAAATAGTTTGCCAGAGAGAACAAAAAGATGTGTATCCTCTCAGGGCTCCAGGAATGATTCTACTTCCCAATGAAAAAGGGGGCCTAATTTGGTTTTAAATAAACAACAATGTGCTGTCCCCAAGATACCCCATTCATGAGCCAAGGGACGGTTGCTACGGAGACAAGGAGAACTTCCCTGGCGTGAGAACGTATGGCGTGAGAGAAGTCAACGAGACGTACGATGTGTACTGCTTTGCAGAAAAGATGTCAGGTATCCCTCCAAACGGATGCACACGTAACATGGATATGTTAGTTGGATGACACGGAACTGTTTGTAATGTGTATTGTGTTTCACAAGATAAATGGATTGGCCCTGTGACAATGACACAGAAGTCTATTATGAAGTTTAAAAAAAAGAGCTAAAGGCATATTTGCCTCCAGTCTAGCCATTACCTGAGAGACAAGTATTGAGCGTCTGCATTCAGTCAGCCAAATGGGTTCTCTGGATGCCCAAAGAAATTGATAGCTCTCTTATGAAAACCATTGCAGCCCTATGAAAGAGCCTGTTCAATGGAACCAGAGAATGGCGAGGCTGTGGACGAATGTAATGCTATCACCGGTTCCCGTCCTCCCGCAGGGAGAGTGTTCTACTCCTTCTCCGTGGAGAAGTTCACCTTCAACGAGGCCGGCGACCAGTGCGGCAAGCTGGGCGGCCGTCTCGCCACCACGGGGGAACTCTACCTGGCCTGGAAGGGCGGCATGGACGTGTGCAGCGCCGGCTGGCTGGGGGACCGCAGCGTGCGCTACCCCATCAACCTCGCCAGGCCGCAGTGTGGCGGCGGCCTGCTGGGGGTTCGGACCGTGTACCTGCACCCCAACCAGACGGGGTACCCTGACCCGGACTCCCGCTATGATGCCATCTGCCACCAACGTGGGTGTTAGTCACACGGCATCAACTTCCCCCCAAAAACATTTCAAACGTGTCTTACGTATGCAGAACTAGAGGCTGTAAAAGAACCAGGAGGCATGGTTCTGCGGTAACCTGCGTAGATCGCAATGAACAGGATCGCACAGAACAACGCATGTGTCTGAATTGCAATGATTTAGAATTTAGTTTCCGATGTCCAATGCCTCAAGAACGAGGCCGCAGCGTTTGTGTTCCATGTCTCTTATGCAGCCATGATGTACATATAACCATGTATTACACAACATAATAACACGTCTTTTGTTATAGTTGGTGGACCAGCTGTAGGCAGCGTGACCATTCCGTTCCCTGACGTCGTCCCCATCACCGTGCCGGGCCAGCTCCCCGACTTCACCACCCCATCCCAGGAGGCTCAGGGAGAGACGGTGACCCTCTCCCCGCTGCCCATCCCGCCCAGCGAGACCGTTACCACAGCAATGGGAGCGACCGGCCTCGGGGGGCAGCTGACTGACGAGGACGCTGACATGGGTCCCCAAGGTCCTCAGCACATTGCTGTCGTTTGCCTTCGTCATTGTTTCTGAAAGACACAATGACCATGACTGATCACTTTATGTGTCACCAAATTCTTTTGGAAGTGTCAAAAGCACAACCCCCACAAAATATTTGGGGGCACAGCATAATCCAGGGGCTTGTGGTATTTGACTCCCAGCCCAGGGGGTTGGGAAAGGTCAAATTTTTTAAGATAAATTACAACCTATTAATATATTTGCAAATGAAAGCGATTTATGAATGTAACATCCTACAGGTATCATGTATAAAAGCAAATTGCATTTGGATAAACAACTACACAGCAGTAGTTGTCGTGGTACGCCTATATACTTTTGTCGGGGTGGTGTTGTTTAACCTTTGACCCCCCCCCCCCACACACACACAGGCGTTGTGTTCCACTACCGGGCCATCACGGGCCGATATACCCTGACTTTCCTGGAAGCCCAGCTGGCTTGCCAGAGCATAGGCGCCATGGTGGCCAGCCCCCGACAGCTCCACGCTGCCTACCAGAAGGGCCTGCACCACTGTGATGCCGGCTGGCTGCGGGACCAGACTGTCAGGTGAGGAACAGAAGAACTCTGCTCTCTCGCTACACAGTCCTTATAATACACACGCGCAACCCATAGGCTTTACTTTA
Organism: Phycis phycis; assembly: GCA_900302335.1. Classification (NCBI taxonomy): domain Eukaryota; kingdom Metazoa; phylum Chordata; class Actinopteri; order Gadiformes; family Phycidae; genus Phycis; species Phycis phycis. The sequence continues at coordinate 8,308 of OMKQ01066293.1, read as the reverse complement.
TTGGATTAGCACTGTATCAGTATTCAGATACTTAAGATAAGATAAGGTAATGTTGGTAAGGTGTGTGTGCGTGAACTTTCCCCACATCAATGCACCCAACATTGATGGTATCGCAGAAGAACTTCTTTTCCGCATCGCTGACGCTGCTCTTTGTCTGACTGGCCCAGGTACCCCATAGTGTCCCCCAGAAGTAACTGTGCAGGTAACCTGGAGCACCTTCCAGGGGTGAGGTCGTATGGCCTGAGGACCGCCAGCGAACGCTACGATGTCTACTGCTACGTGGACCACCTCCCAGGTGAGACGAGACAGATATGAGCACCGTGACAACACAAAGCTGCTTCAAATACATGTGCTCCAATGTCACCTCCATCCACCATCTTCTGTCAAAATACATGAACCTGTGTCCATCTCAACCAATGTCGATGAACCCATTTCCAGATTGTTTCCCATCCGTGGTTCCTCAATGCTAGCTAGCTAGCTAGGTCCATGAGGACTGTAGTCAGCGTTCCCGGGAACCTTCAAAAACCACTTTGCTTTCCCGGGAAACCACTTACTTGGCTATTTTGTTTTGTTGTTGAACTTTGACAAGAAACTGAAACGCGGTTGCTCTTGTGCTGATGGCATTTGATCCTACGATTGTCGTCAGCCTCACGTCAAACGCAGCTTTGAATGAAAGGCCCCTGCCAAACGGCCGACCGAAGGTGTCGACGTAGACGTGTTTTCTAAAACCGCCTGAACCTCGTCTCGCAGGCAAGGTGTTCTACAGCAGCGACTACGACAGCTTCTCCTACGAGGAGGCCGTGCAGCACTGCGAGAAACTCAACACCACGCTGGCCACCACGGGCCAGCTGTACGCCGCGTGGAACCAAGGGCTGGACAAGTGCCGGCCCGGCTGGCTGCAGGACCGCAGCGTCCGCTACCCCATCACCAGCCCCAGGGCCCACTGCGGGGGAGGCCAGGCCGGGGTGCACATCATCTACGCCTTCCCCAACCAGACGGGCTTCCCCGACCAGCACTCGCGCTACGACGCCTACTGTTTCAGAGGTACAAGCGCAACAACAGACCTGAGCTGCCGAGAGTGTTGAAATGTTGGAATGGGGGAAGTGTTTTCTGGATAATTATGTGCATGTAGCGCTTATTTTATTGTATGGGTTTGTTTCCCAAAAGTTTCCTGGAAAAAAAATAACATATACAGTATATTCAAATCGATTTTTATCATGATTTCTTGAGTGTCATGTGATATGCAAAAGTTTTTTACTCAGGGCAAATTTAATCAAGTTTGATTTTGAACAACTTGAATACAAGAAATCCAACCCTTTAACCATAAATCCATTCTTACAGTTCCCAATTTAAGTTCCCTATTTCACTGTGTCATTTAAAGAAGTGATTGTTCTTTTCAGCTGACATGCCAAAAGTTCAGATTGAAAATGAAACCAGTGTGTATCAGACTTTGGAAGAGGCGCTGGAAGAGCTAATCAACATGACAATCATCACAGTTGACAAAGCGGCTCCTACTGGTAAAAACAAACATGACATTAAATCTACTTCTTAAAAACTATTTTGTCTGCCATAAAATATCAGTCCAAAATATCTGTATATATATTCTTACAGAGGTTCCCAATTTCACTATGTGTCATTTACAAATGTGCTTGTTGTTTTCAGCTGAGATTCCAGTGGTTCAGATTAAAAATGAAACCAGTGTGAATCAGACTTTTGAAGAGGTGCTGGAAGAGCTAGTCAACATCACAATCATCACAGTTGACAAAGCCACTCCTACTGGTAAAAACAAATATGACATTAAATCTATTTCTTGAAAAACGATCTTGTCTGCAATAATATAAACAATAATATCCCATTACAAATGTTAATGTATCATTATATATCAAGGTTTCACTTGATCAGCATTATTATACACTAACATTGCATCTCCAAACGTCTCCCATGTGGTTTTGGGATTTTCAGATGAGGAGTTGGTTTCTGTCAAAAACGAGACTAGCGGGAACACAACCTTTGTGGTGGAGGAGGTTCTGAAAAAGACAGCAATTAGAACTGACCAAATCGCTCCAACAGGTAGGATACTTTAAACTTCTGATTTCTTATTGAATCACATAAAGTGTAGACCTAACACTCAAATCAAATGAGTTCTTCAACAGAACTTATTCGCACCTATCCTCATTCTAATGTCTGAATTTCCATACTGATTCTACAGTGGTACCCGTCATACCTGTAGTGCCCGTGGATGCCTCTGGCTCTGGATCAGGTGATCACTCTGCCAGTGGTAGTGGCAGCGGGGATCAGACAGGGGTGTCCGGTGTCTCCAGTGCCAGTGGCGAGGGCTCCGGATCGGGCTTCCAGATCACCTTCAGTGGCAGTGGACACATGTCCTCTGGAGAAGGGTTTACATCCGGCCGACCCCAGGAGGCAAGTGAGGGAAGTGGCGCCATCACCTATCCTGGCAGTGGACTGGAATCTGGTTCTGGTGCATCGGGACTGGAGACTGGGTCTGGTGTATCTGGGTCTGGGTCAGAAGAGGGGCCGGATGGACAACAGGGATCTAGGTTCAGTGGCTTCTCCTCAGGATCTGGTTCTGCAAGTGGAAGTGGGGACTTCAGTGGTAGCGGTGGCGAGTCCTTCATCATTATGGTGGATGGAAAGTTGGTGGATCACTCAAAAACGCAGAAACACACAGAGCAGGAGTTTGGCGGAGGGGCAATTGATTACCTTTCCGGATCAGGGTCAGGATCAAGGTCTGGGTCAGGAATGATGTCTGGGTCAGGATCCTCCTCAGGGTTCGGCGTGATGCCCGGATCGGGGACCAGCGGTGTGGGCTCCGGCTCCGGCTCCGGTTCAGGACTTGTAGAAGTGTTGTTCGTCCAACCAGGCCTGGTTGACCTCACAGAGCGGCCCTCTGGGGAACAGGAGCTGTCAGGCTCTCCGCCCAGCAGTCTCCCCTCTGGCGCTTTCCCCTCCGGTGGGTTTCCCTCCGGCTCATCGGGCAGCGGCCTCGGCTCCGGGTCACCGTCTGGCGAGGGATCCGTGGCCGAGGGCAACGTGATCCTCCTGACTGACGATGGGATGATGGAGATCACGACGCTGCGGCAGCCCGAGCAGCGCCGCGGGGTGGTGGAGATCAGCGGACTGGGGAGCGGAGGGGAGAGCGGAGAAGGGTCTGGTGGCCAGTCCGGCAGCAGCCCGCAGTTCTCCACCAGTGGACTCCCTCACCAGGAGACCAAAGAGCCGGCCCCTGGATCGACGCTGAGCTACGCAGAGTCTGAGTCTGGCCTGGATCACTCAGATCACAGCCAGGAGCTGCAGGTGGAGAAGGAGGGACAGGCAGGTCCCACGGAGGAGGTTTATGCGGCATACACGGCACCGTCCGTCCTACTAGCGACCCCTAGTGTTGTTGTGGAGCCACCTGCCGTTGTGGATGGTAAGCACCTGTCAAGCATTAGCATTTAAGACCTAGCTAATAATAATAATAGCATCTTGGAGGAGAAGACAAAGTGTAATATAGGCGTGATTATCAAATTTTCTCTGACAAATCTATGTAATTGTGACCATACTTTTGTACCTAAAAACCCATGTGGGCTTGGCACCTATAATGAAAAAAAAAAATACAAAAATAAGAAATAAACTACTAAATGCAGTGTGGTTTTCCGTATATCTTGTTTGATGTGTGTTCACAGCATTGATGGGCTGTGCTGAGGGCTGGCTGGAGTTCATGGGCAGCTGCTATCTGCACTTTGAGGAGAGACACACCTGGTCTGAGGCCGAGCTGCAGTGTCAGGAGCTCAACGCCCATCTGGTCAGCATCACCTCGCCACAGGAACAACAGTTTGTCAACTGTAAGTAGTCTCAAGCACGCTCCATCTGAAAAAAAACGTGGCCATTTTGGCACGTGATGAAAAATGTGTCCACCTCTTTTGCTTCATCTTGGATGTATCACTTTTGACACCACCGTGCGGAGAGTTAATGTTTTCAATGTTATGTGTCGTGATGTTGGCTCGTTAGCCAACGCCCAGGACTACCAGTGGATTGGCCTGAACGACAGAGATGTGCAGAATGAGTTCCGCTGGACAGACGGAAGCCCTCTGGTAACGTGCAGTTTGGTGGAATTGAACAATTGCTTTTGTGACTCAAGAAAGACAGACGCATGAGCAGCAAATGGGTCATGTACATTGTCTACTCCATTGATTAGACAATGTACATGGCAGTGCGAACACTTCTTTACCTTGGTATTTTCCTGCATTTGTCGTTACTGCTGCACAACATTGACAGGTATTGCAGCGTGCGCGTGCAGGGTTTCGTCTTGTTAGCCTTTCCGACGTTACCATTCCGATGTGTCCATCAGGCTTTCGAGAACTGGAGGCCAAACCAGCCAGACAGCTACTTCAACTCGAAGGAGGACTGCGTGGTCATGATCTGGCACGAGGCTGGGAAGTGGAATGACGTTCCCTGTAACTACCACCTGCCCTTCACCTGCAAGAGCGGACCCGGTGAGTCCAACCGCTGTCCTCCGCCTGTCCCCCTCCGACACGCAGCCACTGTCGTTTGACCAGCCTGAATCGACTGCTCATGTCTTGTCGTGTCCCCCTTGTCAGTCACATGTCAAGCGCCCCCCGAGGTGGAGCACGCCCGGCCGCTGGGCAGCGACAGCAGAGACCGTTACCCTGTGGACTCCATAGTCCGCTATCAGTGTGAGGCAGGCTACACACAGCGCCACCTGCCTGTTATACGCTGTATGGCAAATGGCCAGTGGGAGGAGCCACATGTGGAGTGTATAGAATGTGAGTCTAGAGAAGTCTGGGAGATTGCGCAACACCTTCTCCATACATCACCATTGAAACGCATCTTGATTGTCTTTGATGTATTTTGAAATTCTGGAAACCACGGCTTCCATGGAACTCAAATTACATAGGCTACTACTTTAAGTAATGAATACAACTAAAGTCCATTACTTTTTGACAGTCAATCAACATTGCAGGATGTCATATTAGTGTCATAACATTCCAGGCACATAGGCCTACTTTTAATAGACAAGTGACAAACACCTCCTTAAATGCTCATGATCTGGTTATGTCTGTGTCTTTTTCTCCTAGCTGCCAGCAACAGGCTACACAAAAGGTCTGTCAGAAGCCGGACAAAAAGAAATCAACAGTCATAGAGAAAAAAGCCCTAGAGCAATGCCCAAAAGGACATACAAGCAAGAGCCGCAGAAGGACCCCTCTTGAACTGACACCGGTGCAATTCTTGATTGAAAAAACATCCCCAATGCATTTGTGTACATAACAACACACAGAAAGCACGTTTAGAACATGGTAGCCCCAACTGAATGGTGCTTTGGATCTTGCAATGTCACTCTTTCCATTTTCATAGTGAGTTTATGTGTTTTTAACTGTATTTATAGTTTATTTATAGTTGTTTTACCGATGTGCTTTTATTTGGAAGACTTGTTTAAAAAATAATTTGGGCAGTGGGAGAAGGAGAACCCGTATTTAATCATTTTAATCAATGATATTATTCGGAAATCATTTTTGAAAGTGCCAGAGTGACATTGAACATCCAAAACAAAAAGAGCAACAATTGAAGTAATGGAAGTACAACAAGACATTTGAACTAGTTTACCAGGAGAAGGAACACACTGTTCCTTGTTTTTTGAATAGTTTTGTTATTGTGTTACTTTTGTTTCAACTATGTCATAGTCTTTTTTCTTTTCCGTTTCTTAGTATTTTAGGTTTGGTTACATTTTCTACATCTGTGTTTATAGGAGTAGATACAGCACTCTTCATTCGGTTTGAACTGGAAAAAATATATATATTTGCGTGCCGAGACACTAACCCTCAATCTTGAATCATTTGCAATTAAGTTAATGCTAAAAAAAATATGGTTGCGAAAGGACCTGGGTTACCATTGTAAGCACTCATGCACTTTTGGGAGTCTTCAGTCACTTCTTTTGTGCTAAGCATAAAAACATTCAGCGCACCTTACTTGTTTAAAAGAACACTCATCCCAGGTCTGCTTCTATTGTGTAAAAAAAAGAAGAAAAAAAAGCATACTGTTGCTGCATAAATTGAACAAAGAAATTATTGACATACGTCGCAACCAATGGAGTTCTCCTGGGGACTGTACCGCCCCCTATCGCAACACCCGAAAACACACACGCAAAAGGCGCAGCTTGATTTCAAGCGGTTTATTTTTTCAACAAAGAAAAATGTGTTTGAGAGGATCCTACTAGTCTTTATTTCTTGGACTTTTATATTACCTGTTAATCATTTTGTAGTACAACTCACACAAAACAGCAGGATCTGTGTTAACTGAGCTGATTATACTGACCAAATAACTGATGGTTGAATAGTTGAGAAGATTTATGGATTAATTGGTCCATTTGGTCCATGCTTGGTTCCTAAACTTTATTCCTAATTTTCACATTCAAAAGATATCAAATCAATAGATTAGAGAAAATATGCTTAACGGGAATTGCACACAAATTGTCCACTTTTTTTTAAAACCTAATATAAAACCATTTGATGAGATGTAAAACCTGAGATCAAAAACATTTGAGGAGAGGTAAAAAAACCCCCAAAAGCTGTGAAAGCAGGACAGGCGGGCTAACGAGCCCAGACTAGATATACTGACCATGACCTTCATAGGGACAAGAAGACCCAATGATCCAGAGGCCGGCGTTCACACACAACTCAACATCTAGTATTTAGACACACGCCATTACGGACCGAACTTGAGCAGACTTACACATTGACAAAACACACAAAGGGATACCCTTTGTAGGCACACACAGGCACAGAAACACATACAATACACAACACACACAAACAAACGTATGCTTGGCTTTTAGCAACTTGCTTTTCAGTCATCTGTATCTCTGAGAGTTTGAAAGTAAAGCAAACACAGAGCAGGGGAATGACAGCGGCAGCATCTGTGTGTTCATGATGACATGTTGATATGACGAGAGACATCAGCAATGACAGATCTGTGATCGGTCATGAGTACTTCTGCAGTGCGTTTACACACGCTTGCTTACGGACGCACACATGCACACACTCACATGCACATGCACACACACACACACACACACACACACACACGCATAGCTGGTAATACACATATTGTGATCTAAATGCCTGATGTGAACCAATGCCAAATAAAGGGATTACTCTGTGAACGTGTTAACCGAGAGTAAGTGACGAGTCCTTATTGAAATACTGTTAAAAAAAGATTCATACACACATTGATAACTAAAAAAGAAATTTTGTCTTTTTGGTCATCCTCTGTTCATAGGCTAATTGTTACTCAATCTTCGGCAGTTACAAAGGAATGAAGGACTGCCTTACATAGGTGTGTAGACCGATTCCTGTATCTCTATACGGAACTGATATTATTTAGAAATGATTAAGCCAATATTATTATACAAAGTCAGATTCTAAAGTGGTTCAAAATAAGTAAAAAACTTTACGGTTGAGAAATTGATTTCTGTTTGTTTCCATAAAAACGTTTAAATTGGCGACGTGGTGCCATCTGTAAAAGGTCCAGAATACCTTGCGGTCTCAAAAGTCCAATTTTGTTTTTTGAACACTACCCATCATACCAATTAACCATTTCAAATAACTTGCCATGGCTCCTACACGTTTTTTTTTTCACGTCCGTCTGGCCGACCTGCGCCCACACCACCCATGTTTGGCTAAAGGGCGTCAATGGGATGTTGCCTTCGAGGCCCCGGTGCCTATTCCATCACTGGGGCTTCTGTTCGTCAGGAGGGTGTAGCGATGCAGCTAGCGTTCCCCCGCTACACCTAAAAGCATCGCGCGGCCAGACAGAGAGGCGCGTGTTTACGGCCCTGCTGTACAGTACACTGGAGCGCCGCTGTTTGGTACAGTGGCTGTTTGTACGGTCAGGGTGAAGCAGGCCCTCTCACTGCTCTGCCCGCATGGGCTGAACCCCCCCCCCCTGGTATTTCTGCTTGGACCAGAAGCAATGCTCCCAGTGTCAGAAACCTGCAAGTCAGCAGCACGCAGGCAGTGGATGGTTCACCTGCAGCATGAAAGCAAGCTAGTATCTTCTGATGAAGACGGCCGTTTCACGTGTGGAGTCGCTGTTCTCCTTGACCTGTCACGCCGCGTTGTGTAGAAACGAGATCGAATTCCAATAAACAGAGGAAATTCTATAAACTTAAATTCAGGGAAAGGATTGTTACTCCTTACTTACCTACCAATAACCACTTGACCCGCACCCTCCTGGTCCCCGTCTCCTCCCCACTACTATGTCTCCAGGTCCAGAAGGGGACTGGACACGT
>OMKQ01066285.1:0-11041 GCA_900302335.1 Phycis phycis | reverse complement strand
TGAGGAACCATAGAGAAACTTCTGAAGAGAAACTGGAGAAAGAAGGACTTCAATGGATTGGTGTGGTCAGTAGTGATGCCTCTCTCCCTCTTGTCGGAGCCCAGACATGACACTGTGTGTGTGTGTGTGTGTGTGTGTGTGTGTGTGTGTGTGTGTGTGTGTGTGTGTGTCTCTCTCTCTCTCATCAGTATTGATCCTCCATAAAGGCGATTTAGCAGGAACTTGACCACTCTAAAAGGCTAGTGCCTCAGTTCCATGCTAACATATCGGTTGGTCTTTGGTCTGTTTTTCTCTGTCACACATAGTAGAACGACTTACCTTTCACATTGAGTGAATTTGGTGAAGTGTATTCAGAAACACAACGGCACTACCGGAATGGTAAATGGATTGGGTGGTGTTTCTTTGGTCTTTGTCCCTTCCAAGCACTTTCCACAGGCTTCCGATGAACCATACATTCAACAACTACCACCCGTGGTGTTTGACTGCAACATTGACAAAAGCTCACATGGAGCAGTTGGTCTTTTGCACTGGAAGACCTCTTTTGTGGGCTTGTTTGTCACAAACTCTCTTCTTTGCCTCCCACTTCGCTGAGCAACGCAATCATGAAATGAAGTGCTTTTGCATCCACACACATCTTAACGTGTGTGGATGGAAGGTGTGTGAATATGTGTTTGTGTAAAGGTGTATGTATGTGTGTGTAAAGGTCAGTGAGTGAGTGCGTGTGTTTCAACAAACCAGAAGTCACACAACTTTTACATTACTGGTAAGCATTTCTTCCTCGAGTCAGACAGCTTCCTATGGAGCCATCGATATGCATTGGTCCAAAGTGACACCAAGGCACTTCTGTTTGTCTCCTCCAAATCATATCCTTCAGCTGGCAGAGCACTGGAAAAGGCCCAGCAGTTGGGCCTTTCTACCCCAAAAATACAAAATATTCTACTCACTCTGTATTGCATGAGAGAATGCACAAACATCCTCACAACTTTTGTCCAATCCAGAAGCGGAAACCCTGGACAGCACAGCTAAGACTGAACTCAAAACTAGCGAGTGAATGTTTGTAGACCTGTGTATCGGTTAGGGGCCCTGCCATCAGAATAGCAAAGAGAAGGAGAAGTAATCACAGTTAGAAGGCAACAGGGAAATCAAAAGGCTGGCTCTATCGACCTGGGTGGGTTTGGCAGTGCGAGAGTGAGATTGGGACTGCATTCACCCAATTAAACCTCTCTCAACTTCGGGAATTCATCAGGAAATAAAGCTGGAGACACACTTTGTAATCAAAAAAGATCAAGAAAGGATAGAGTAAGGAGAAAGTAATATGCTCTGTATCTGTAAGAGGATGAGAAAGAGAGAGAGAGAGAAAAAAGGAGAGAGTGAGAGAGAGAGAAAGAGAGAAAGAGAGAGTTGTGAGTTTGAGCCATCGGCATGGTAGTGGTCAGCAATAAATTGAGAAAGAAAACAACAAGAAACTAAAAAAACAGTACAGCTAAAGTAAGAGTAATTCATGTTTTGTTTGTTTGTTCACGTAAAAACACTTTCTTCATGACGGCAGACTCAGTCTTTCGTATCGAGTCCAGAAATGATGTGCCGGTTTGTTATTGTGTATGTAAAAAAAAAAGTTTGTAAAAGAAAATTGATCATCATGGCCAAAAACTAATTAAAAGAGCAAAAGCCAGTAGTTGGATTTTTTTTTTCTAACAGCCTTGTAGATTTATGCAGCCTAAAAATGACTTACTGCAAACCGTATTGTATTAATTATAGACACAAAGGCTTTCAGTGATTCAGGTTTTTAATAAGACCCTCGGTTTAATCTGGACAGGCCAGTTTAGCGTAGCTGCATGCAGAACTTCCATATACAATATTTGTGTATGGGTAATTAGAAGTATAAGTATCCACCCTGATGACATGAGCCTGACCACTTATTCAACTACTTATATATAGTATAGTGGCTGTTATAGTGGCATTTAGTGGCTTTTTCAACATACTACCCCCTAATGCACTTACGAATTGCTATGAAACAACAGGGCAACATTTCGCATTAGAATGCCACTTCCTGACAAACTGTCACTATGGTAACGTAGGCAGGGGGTCTATACTTGTGTTTGTAGAGGCCTCTTTCAATCTAACATGACAGCATTGTCGTGGTGTCTCCATGTTGAGTGCTTATTAGCCGGCTGATTGAACAGGTCCTCACCGCTAGCTAACGTAGGGAATGTCACCACGCCGCCTGCCGGGTCAGGACACGAGGAGTACTGTACTAAAGCCATCCGTCAGGCCTTCTCAGTGCAATCAGGGAACTAAATAAAGAAATGTTTGTTTTTTTCCTTCCCACGAAAATGATGATCGTTGACAGGGTGTATAGAAATTTAATTCGTTTTTATTGGTACTTCAAATAATATATTTTATGTTTGCTATGTTTAACTGATCCTGTTGTCATTATTTTTTTTCATTTCTTTTCATTTCTTTTCCAGAGCCCTTGACTAAATATCAACTCAGGTGCATTACCTTGAAAACAACACACACAGGGATCACAGGGACTAAAGCCATGCTCTATTAATTAAAGTACACTTTTAATGTTGACAATATCAGTCCAGCATCAATGAAAGCACTGAACCCCTAAGCCTCAGGAATGTATTCTATGCATGAATTTGTATTTCTATACTGTATATTTCATTGTTCTGCATGATGACATTACACATTCAGACAAACTCTGCACTGCACAATATTGTTCAGGGAAATACCACTCACAATAAAAATGATTGCAGCAACATGAGCTGGCCTTGATTAAAAAAAGACAACAACAACATCATTAATTTCAATAAGCGTTATGGAAATGTCGATGCTTAATAATTCTTAAAGGTCCAGTGTGTAGAATTTACTTGCAGCTAGCGGTGAGGTTGTACATGTGGACCAAGGTTGATTTCTGACAGCTCTACTAAACCACTTTAACCAATCGCAATCAGGTATCTTTGTCATGGTCACCGTGGCCACTGCACATGCTGTAGGAGATGGTAGAAGTAAATCTACTTAACAGCCGGATGTACCCTTCTCAACATAGTCCTCTTGTTACATCCATATTGGCTCACTACGTTCATAAACCTATAATTATCTCTATCTGTTAGAAGTATTGATCATTGATCTCGATAGCAGTCGGCGCTACAAGGCAATTCTTTACTTATATATCATGGCATGTGTATATAGGTCGCGTTTGATGAAATGACAGTGCAGGGTGCATTGCAGCTGTCTCTTTTTAGATACCATAGTTATCAAACAGGGAAACGACAGCGAATGTCTCCTGAACATGGATACATTGAATGCACACACACACACACAAATCCGCCTCATCTGTAGTATAGCAGTATCAGTGTGTGTGGCTGTGTGGAGGTCTGTCTGGCCAGTGGTTGACGAATGGTGTCCGCATCCGAGAGAAAGGTTTAAGCTTCTCGGATACTCGTATCTGAAATGCGCCACGGTGGGTGGTGCGTTTCATATACAACATTGCTCATTAAAAAGTTCCTGCACAACAATGGTAAACATTCTTTTTTTTTTATCACAAATTAGTCTTAGTCATGCGTGGAACACGCCCCCTTCCTTCCTACTACTTTTAGCACAAATATTTTCTTTGCTTTGTCTCGAGAGCCGTTTCTGTGTCTGGGTTGCACCGCCATGTAGTGGTGCAACATGGTGACCTCCATTGAAGAGGATACAATCCCAATGTGATTGTTATTGTCATTGGATTATACACTCATTTAAACATACTAATTTGTGCCGAGTCCATTCCACTAGACGCCACTTAATTCTACACACTGCACTTTAAAACAAACAACCTGTGGCAATGACCTGTTCAATGCAAGCATTGAGACTATAGTGAGTGTGAAATAAAGACTCTAGATTCAAGAAGAGAACATGTGAGCTTACGTGCCCTCCGAAACACCACTTAAAGATCTTCCTCCGGCACAAGCTTAGTAATTATTAACACTCACATTGGTTAATTTGTTAATTGAGCTCATCTATTCTATTCTTCTCCTTTAGCTTCCAAAGTCCTTGAAGAGTTACCTTGCAATTGTGTTGCGAACAAAAAGTATCCTATATTGCATTTCAGGTTTTCCTCATGCAAACGCAGTTATATAAAACATGTAAATGGTTAGGCCCAGCAGGGAAGGAGCATGTCTGGTGCAAAACAGAGATGCCATCGACCCCAAAGAGTGTCACTCTGGATGAAGCACCCATTTCCTCGCTTCTCAATGCCACAGGTTTCCCCAGGAAAATGTATCTACACGATGCCCTGAAGCCTGGCTAGCCCTAAGAAATTCTGGGTTAGTTCCCATTGTGGCATAGCCTCCGCTATAATAGTTATAGTCATTCAAGGATCCCTGGGCCCAGGAAAATGACTCAAACTCAAAGCTTTGTATCATAGTCCAGCCATACCATACATGGTATGCGTGCCTCGGGGTTCTCAGACCTTGTACCATAAACACAAAAAAGTTAAACAACATGCAAAAATTGTGCACGTGTGGCAAATGTGTGCACGTTCCTTGTACTTGCGATGGCGAACTATGTCAGAGCATTAAGTGGTAACATCTGCAAGCCAATGATGATTGGAGAGGAGTCCTTCCTGTTCCTGTCCCTTGGTCCTCCAATCAATATCCCCCCCTTCTCACCTGCTCCACTTAATTAGCTAATTAACCTCACCTCTGTTAATGACTTAATTTTGCTCACATATTTCTTGTTACTTAGGCCCCGTTTACACGAAGGGAAGACGCAGATATTTCCCTGTGGTTTGGCCTCTCATTTACACGAAAACCCTGTTTTTATCACAAAAAACGTTTATTTCAAAAAATTCCGGCCAAAGTGGAGATTTCTGGTTCGGTTATGTGTTGCCGTGTCAACTGGGAGAAACAGGGTTTTAGGTTCCCAAACGTCACGTGCGCCAGAAAATGCTTAATGTCATGTGAGCGCCCTATGTTTATGGTTTGTTTGGCTATTAATGCAGGTTATTTATGCAGGTTATTAATACCTGGCTATGTGTAAATGTGGCCTTAGTTTCCTCCTCAGTCCTATGCTTGAGTTTGACTGGGAGAGTGGGCGAGATGACCGACTTGCCTGAATGTTGCAGACTGTATTGAATATTCATATCCCATGGTAACAAAGTGCTGACGTTTCCAGTATTAATCACAGTTAGTCTTTGTTAGCAGCCAAAGATGCATATAATTGGAATTCTGCAGTTAACTGTTTTCATGTCGAAATGTGGCCATTCTTTTTGTGGAAAGTACTTTTTGTTTGTTTTTTTCATTTAATATGTATGATATAGTGGCTCTCTCGGGCAACATTATAGAATGATTACCCCCATGCCTCCCATTATTATAATTTTGGAGCAAAAAAAAGAAAGATACTACTTTGTTAGTTTTACTCATTTAGCATCTCCCATAACTGGAATGAACCCTACAGAACCAAAGCATGTCCATTTAGATAAACTCAAAGAATGACTTCTTCAAATAATTGGATTCAATTCAGTGTGCTTTTCAGTGTGTTTTTACGCGTACAATTATACGTTCAAATGACGGAAAGTAGCAGTAGTTCACGAGCAACATCAAATTGAGCCGAGGTAACCCACAGAGCCCAAAGTCAATAGGATGTAACCCACGCTGGCAAATTCACCAGCGGAACAAATGTGTCCTTTCCCCTCATCCCTCCATCCTCCTGGTCCATAGTCTCCCTGCTGGAGGATATTTTATATCCCCTCTCGTGTTAGCCAAGGTCTGGGCCGGCACCACAAAGCACTCTGGCGCGGTAAACCCTCCCCTAGCTTTGATGTCTGCTCCCAAACCTCCAGTGATGACCGTGGACAAGTGACAGCGGGGGAAATTGACCGGCTACCAAAGAAAGATGGTTTGACTGGGACTTGCGGTCAAACAAACACGTCTTCCGTGATTAAACACATTAAACATTGGTGGGGAGAGGCAGGAGTGAGGTAATTATTACCGAAATTACCGAAAAAACAGTGGCTAGGGCTGTTGACTTTCCTTTCATCTTATGCCATCATTAGGTTGTTGTTGTCACACAGGACGAGTCAAATCATATCCGGCATTGGGATCCGGATCACGGGGGCAACGTTAAAAATGTGACTTTAACGTGCCGTGGCATTTATTCTGTAAATATTCTATCAGATCTTTCAGAGAACAATGCAATATTATGTCACTTATCACTGTCACTTTTAAAAGCTAAACGAAGTGGGCCAACGCGGACATGTACGCCATGCACTGACCAGCGCGCTGGCACACCCACATGTGATTTACATTTGTTGGGCTAATGTCAGGATGCCGACCAAAAATTATCTCCATTACAAAATACCAATAAAACCATGGTTTTGCTGCATGGTAGCAGGACACCAGGGGTAATTGGGGGACGCTGTCGTGTCGTTAAATACGACAACAACTTTGCATGAGATGTCAGGCTCGGAGCCTTGAAAGTGACAGAGGTAATGGTCTTTTGCTTCAAAGCCTCCTGCTTTGATTCCCTTCTTTACCAAAGAACAAAAAGACCTCTGACAGCCTTAGTGTAGCCAGAGAGCAAAACTGTAGATCTGAACTTATTATTCTCCATTAGGTGGTATTAAACAATAATACAAACCATGAGAGTGACTCAGTGCTTACATTGGTTATAATGGGAGTCTCAACGTAATAAAAAGAAATAAGAACATATATTTTGAGTGTATGAGTTATGTATTTTAATGTATTTTCCCCAAAACTAAAGGATGTCATCTATGTAGCATGGATCTAATTTAAATGCTTAACGTACCTTTACAGCCTACAGTCATTTCCACAAAAACCACTGCAGCCATGATTAGCCTATTGCACAGCAACACTCAATTTCAAGTCCAAGTAGCTGCACGAACAGAGGGAAAATGTTGCACAATTGCAATCAAAGTAGTTTTTTCCTATTTGCATATTTAGCTGGTGATGAAGTACACGAGGGGCTGTACTCGATAGTCCTCTGTTCGACCTGGGATGTTTTGTGTAGCACCAAACAAGCTAAAAGGCCGCAACCACCCCCCCATCTTGTAAGCCAGTCTTTGGGACTGATAGGCTAACTGTTAACTGCTTCACTTGACACGGCTTGATTAATCGCCGTGGAAACCAGTCTGGGAACAGTAGTGACTAATGATCCATGTGCAGTTGCTCGTTTAATCAATCAAGAAAAGGTTTTAACCTTGCCAATATCCAGACGAGACTATTGCACATGTCCAGTGTACGTGCACAGCGAAATACACGTGCACGCGCACAGGCACACACGCACACAGAGAGAAAGGTAGATTTGAACCAACATCACTTGTCACTATAAGACACTGACAAAGAGCAGCACATTAGCTAAGGTATTACTTCTCCTGTCCTTCTCTCATGTATTATTTGGTATGTCACATTTTGATTTAGTCCCCTTTGCTTGCTTGGTAAGTATTAGCTCTGATTTGGAAGGCTATTGTGTGGCATTGGCAAACACTCTGCAAGTTTACAAAGAATAAACTTGGAAAATGATCAAAAAAGGTGCTGTGCCTAAGCATTTGGTATGCGTTTTGGTATGTGTTACTAATATAAATAGTGGATCCTGTCGAAGTGACTTCAAACCATTTACTAATTATGTATAACCATTGATATTATACAGTTGAAGTAACACACCAGCATGAAGACTCTCAACATTGTATATTAAAAAAAGAAAGTCCCTTGGACATGGGAATGTGTAGTATATTACAAACACTTTATATACATATTTTCAGGACTGAACATGTCAGGACTTTAACACATGTTTAAGAGCGTCTGCTAAATGCCCCTTTACCCTTTAGTTAATGAAAAACACTAAATAAATCCACATAAACACATATCATTTTAAATATATTTTATTCCAAAATCTTCAAAATAAGTTTCAAGTTCAAGAAAGTAGAATAAGCTTAAACACAATGCAAAGCATCATATACAGACGGATAAAGGATAAAATACATTTTTATATATTGCAGACAAGCCATGGTGGGTCTTACATATTTACAATATGTATGTAAACTTTTATTTACAATCTTTTTTACACTTAGAAAAAAGTTTTATTTTCGTCGTTTTGTATATATCTATATGATATATCTATATATGCATATAGATATATTATATATCTATATAGATAGATATTTTGTATACTCCCCACTAGCGTTTGTACTACAATAATGAAAAAGAAAAACATTTACATATAATTTGATCCATTTTCTCTTTTTTTATATTACAAATGTATTCCCATAAAAATATATCTCTGTACAAAACCTTTTTTTTTAGTTCGTTCACATGTACCGTTTCTCAGCGACTTGCCAGTTTTTTGCTCTCTGCAGTTTCGCTGTCTGCTCAGGTACACGTTTTTACTCTCTAACTGTCCAAGCAACGGTCTTAGGCAACAGAACTAAAATAAAATAAAATCGAACAACAGTTTGTTACATGTTCATTCTGACAGCAACCTTTTTGTCCGGTGTTGCCTGGATTCAGTTTTGTCCTCTGATGTCTGTCGTCCCTGGGGCCACGGGCCTTTTTTACATGTTTTTTTTTATTTCAATGGGAGAGATTCACTAGACCGGTACAATGCATGCTCGCCAAAGACTTGTGTCACTTGGCAATTGTACCAAAACACATGAGCATCGAACATTGTTCGATAAAAAAAAATTTGGAAAGTGAGAACAACTCAAATGGCTGAGGTGGGAGAAAGCGGGGGGCCTAATGTAGAGAGACAACAACCATGTTGGCTCACATAGAAACATGCACAAAAAGAGGAACGGTGAAAGGTACACTGAGAAATTAGAAGTGTCATCTTGAATTGGCACTTGGTCTGACTATAGATAACGTTGAACTGATGCTACATATAGTCTTTATCGCACGTGGTTTATTCCACACATACATAGAGTATACTCTCAGACTCTTATCAGTAAATCATCTAATTTGACATTTTTTGGATGACTCTCCAGATACTTTTTATCCCAAAAATGTGAAGGACCTCCATCGACGAAGTGAAACTCACCATTCTGTAATATTATTCCTAAATCCTTGAGAATGCCTTGGTCCGTCATTTAAACTTTTTGCAAACTTTCTGGAACCCGAGGAGACCAAAACAGAAAACACGGACATTAACTTTTCTGTTTCGTTTAATTTGTTATCATGTTTATTATCCAATTCCGTCTTGAATAACGTCTATCCGATGAAGCTAGGATAACTTTCTTTGGTACCTCTTGAGGACGGGGGATGCATAATACAGAACACATAAAATAAAACCCAGCTAAGCAGCAGCTGTTGACAAGCATACAAATGCCAACACATAAATCATTCACAGGGGCACTGGACTGTACTAATGAGCCCATCACTTATTTAGGAAGCAGAACGGAAGCCTGGGGAAAAAATATAACGGGGTGGGGACGCAGACATCGAGCCTGACATGCTCCGCTTGTCTGTGGGATCAGAGCGCACAATGCAGGGGGAGCCGAAAGATTCCCAGGGCAGCTGTTGTCATTGTGGGATGCCATGTGTGTTTGTAGGAAGATATAGTGCCACAAAGACCAACAAAAAGAGGATTCCAATGCGTTAAAATACTCCCCCTACTGGTGATGATCACTGGTACTTTGAGAATTTATTTATTGAAATACTTTATATATATATTTGTTGCCGGGACCATCACAGGAATGTGTTGTAGCTTCCATATAAAGTTCTAGAGGCTTCTTCTAAACCATTGAATCACCACGCTATTGTCTATGGGCTTTACCAAGGCACTGTTGTCAACGTAAAGCACTCGCCAGTAGAGTCTGATGACATACAGAAACACTATGTCCTCAGACCCTTTGTTTGAAACCTATTTGGTGTGAAATGTAACACATTAAAGTGAAGAGCATACTGTGAATAAACAGTAAGACGGGGAAGAAGGGGAAAGTTGTGTTAAAGGATATTCCAAAAGGATATAAACCAAACAAACGCAGGCCTATGTTCACCCCAGAAATATTTCTTTTGGGGGGGGGGGGGACGGTGTATCCGAGGATAAAGTTTAAAGAACAAACGTATGACACTGCGGCTACTTGCAAATATGCAAAGTGGATGCAAGCAGATAATGAGAGACACTGCATAATGCTCGTCTCTCCGTGAAATCTCCCGGGGTAATTCAACTTGTTGCCTTTTTCTCCCACATCAATTTTCAGCTGGCAAACACACACGCGTGCGCGGCTGATACTGTAGCCTCACTGTCAAGATAAGCCAGGGCCTCATAAGTAATACAACTGTTAAAGCAATTACCAAGTCTGGGTGGGAAAAAACAACATAGCATGGTAGAACAAAGGCATGATTGGTTACAAATGCTTTGACTTTGGAGGTCAATTACAGTCCCGATGTGAAAACCATCACTACAAAGCTAAGCAATGGGGCTTGGCTTTTTTTCTTTTCCAATAAATGAACCTATATTCAGTACAACAGCATCTCAAAAACCTTAAACATCTGGGAATATTGTTAAAGTGAGCAGAGCAAGGATGAGATTTGATCCAGCATAACGAATGAGATCAGACTAATAGCGGACCTTTGGAGTCAAGCGTGGCCCAATCGATACCTAACCCTCTAGTGATAATGGCCAGAATTAAAACAGGGCTCACGATGTAGGTTTACTGTCCAACCTGAGCGGCTAATGGGAGCTAAGTGCATGAGAAAGGTAAAACAAACTTTTGCCAAACACGCCATTCACACCGTCCGCCCCTGCAGAGCATGGACAAGGTCATCCTTGCGTTGTTTTCTCTTATATCCTGTAATGCCTTCTCATCAATTCGCATCGTCCCATACTTCCATGACATCCATCGTCCTCATGTCCATTCAGATTGCCATTGCGTACACATTGCCAACACCCCATGTCAATCGCATAGACGACTCCACTGGTCCCACCGTCAAGAGTTCTGCTGACTGAGGTCGCCACCCTTATCCAAAACCGCAGTCCTGAACCTAATCGCGAAACACAGTTTTTCCTCCCGAAGATCGCCCGCCTAATAATTCCCCTA
>OMKQ01066283.1:0-12548 GCA_900302335.1 Phycis phycis | reverse complement strand
TCTCCCTCCTCCCTCTTCCTCCTCCTTCTCCTCCCCCTCTCCCTCCTCTTCCTCCCCCTCCATCACCTGCCTGCTCCTCCTCCTCCCTCCCCCCATCTTCCTCTCTCCCCCTCCTCCATCACCCTCCTGCTCCTACTCCTCTTCCTCCTCCTCCTCCTCACATGGGTCTGCTCGTCATGTGTCGTGGCAGAGGGATGTAGCTGGTGATGGGAGGATCTGAGCTGTTTATATTCCTTTAGTTAACTGCGGTTTCAGCAACATGCAGGTTGCCATCCCCGCTGTATTCACGTACAGGGACAGTATGGAGCAAATAGAGATCTCAATAATTTACTTTATTTTTTTTTACTTACAACTGGAAAAATGTTTTGAATGCAACACGCACACGCAGTATTTGTGTCATGTGACCTGCTGGTCCGAGCATGGTGCGTCTGTGAACCCGTGTGTATGTGTGTATGTGACCTGTGTGTGTGTGTGTGTGTGTGTGTGTGTGTGTGTGTGTGTGTGTGTGTGTGTGTGTGTGTGTGTGTGCGTGCGTGTGTGTGTGTGTGTGTGTCCATGTGTGTGCATGCTTTCGTATGTATGCATAACAAGCGGACACCAGGAGGAGGAGGAGGAGGAGGGGGAGGAAGAGGCGCAGAGGAGGAGGTGTGTTTGGTTTGGCAGGAATGCGTACTGGCAGTCTTTCCAAGTTCACTTTATACTTCAGTGTTCCCAGTAGCTGCTAGCAGTGCCTGTAGCCGCCAGCCTCCCCACAGCTCTTCACTGGGTGGTGGAGGCAGTGAAAAACACACTTTTAGATATTTAAAGAGTGTGGCCTGTCACTGCAGCGTGCCCAGGGGTTCAGGAGGGCCAAACTGCTGGGATCATGACACAGCAGATTCAGGGTCTCAAGCCACAGTTAAAACACTGGGTTCAGCCTCCTAGCCCCCCTACACCACGGCATGGGACAATATCTTTAGACCCAGGCAGAGATAGACAGAGAGAGAAGGAGAGAGACTGAGAGAGAGAGAGAGAGAGACAGAGAGAGAGAGAGAGAGATTCAGAGAGGGAAGGGGGGAGATGGAGACGGAGCAAAGGGGAGAGACAAGAGAGAGAAAGAGATAGAGACAGAGAGCTGGATAAATGGAGGGAGAGATAAAGAGATAGAAAGACAATGAGAGTGGGAGGAGAGAGATGGAGAGAGAGAGAAATGGAGGAAGATATTAGATAGACAGAGAGGGAGAGAGAGAGAGAGAGGGAGAGAGAGAAAGAGAGAGGGAGCAACAGAGAGTTAGAGACAGAGATCAAGAGAGACAGAGGGAGAGATCAAGACAGGGAGAGAGAAATTGAGATATAGAGAGAGAGGTCGTTAAAGTGAATTGGACTTAATGATACGCCTCAGACAGTTCATTATAAGTCCTATGCTCTGCGTCTCTCCAGAAACTTGGCTTCGTCTGAGCACTGGATAACCGATAGCTGCTCGCTGGATGCAGGTACAGTGATCACGTAGACAGGAGAGACAAGTCTTGGCCTGTCTCTCTCTCTCTCTCTCTCTCTCGCACTCTCTGTATCTCTCTATCTCTCTGCTACAGCTGCTATCGTCTGTCTGTCGGAAGGTGAGGTCTCAAAGTCTAAACACGTTGTCATGGAGACACTGGCCCCGTCCTGATTACCTGAGATTACCATGGTTAGGGTCTGAGATCAAAACACCTGGCAGGGACTGAGGAGGGCATGCAGCCCCACTCACACAAGAGAGGAGAAAGAACATCAACAAGAGGGGAGAGGTTGGGCGTTGGGAGTGTTGTCTGCAGAAATGAGGAGCACATGATTCACAGACGATGGAACAACACTTGACGGGTCGCTAGTTCAATTCCTCGCTTCCGCCTGGTAACAGCCAAGGTGCCATTGAGCAAGACAGAACCAGAGGCCATCACCGTAATTATGTGCACCTCTCAAACAACATGTTTTTGATGTATTTGGACAGCCAGCTTCGCCTTTCCTGCCATGGTTTCCAGTTAATTTCAGTTAGTGGGAGTGCCTGTAAACTCTGCTATAGACTTACGTCCCATGGGCTAACCATTAGCTGGTCTTCGTGGGAGGAAGGTGGCATCATTGTTTACGCTACAGTGTGTACACACGCAACCCACCCACACTCCACACCCATCGCACATGCTTAGAAACACACACACACACATATCAATTACATCCCATGCAACACATGCAATTATACACATAAACACCCAACCTTCAACTACAAAATATAAGATTGTGTTTTCCTCCGTTTGAAAAGTGAAGTGCACTGCACTTTGTCACAGACACAGACACACACACACCTATACATGTAAACACACACCCACAAACGTTGACAAAAACACACACAGACACACTCGGACCCAGACCTTGGAAGGCATTGAGGTGGCGGGAGAGGAGGAGGCGCAGATAGGAGCTGGAGGTGTGGAGGAGGGTGAGGAGGTCCTGGCGGGCTGACAGCTGGTAGCGCTCTTCCATCTTCCGAGTGCAGCAGGTGTGGTTCCTGGACACACACACCTGGAGCCCTGACACTGGGACAGTACGGGAAGGCAGGTGTCAGGAAGTGATCTCGCAAGTTGGCAAATTACAATGTTAACATTTTCAAAAAATGTTTTTGATGTATGACTATTAAGAAGTTTTTTGACAAATAATTTGACAAAGAAATATCTGAAACGGATTGCCATCCCCCAGAAGTCCCTCCCTCTCGATCATCTGTGGCATTCTCCCTGCTGAGATGAAAGTGCCTAGAAACTATGAGATTAAAAACTATGCAGTAGGTGCTGTGATACGGTCAATCAAATCCTCCATTATCACACATTACCAACATCCAGTTTAACTCAAGAACATAATATTATGATAACATTGTCGAATATATAATATTATTATAATATATATATATATATATATATATATATTATATGCAGTTTGACTGAGGAATATAATATTATTATAATATACAGTACATGTAACAATAATATCCAGTTTGGCTAAGGAATATATATGGCAGCAAATCTCTGTTTTCAATTTTAGACGTTTAATTTTGTGTATGGAAATGTAAACACCTCAGCTGAATATATTCATTTTTAATTCACCTTCAAATTCAAATATTATGAAAATATTATAAATGTCAGTGTTCATTTCAACTTTGAAGAGGTGAATTCAAAACAAATGAATTCAGTTGACCTTGTTTTCAAAGAATAATATTTCAATGTTAAGAATTCAATTCGTTCCCATAAATATAATAACTATAATATATATAATATGCAGTTTGACAAAGGGGTACAGTTTGGAAGCCAGACCCACTGTGAATACTGTGTCACACCTTAGCAAATGTTTGTCATTTAGTAGATGCTTTGAAGAGTGACTTACAGTGGAGTTAGGAACGTGTCAAGAAGGAACAGGTATGGGTTATGCCTCTTGCTCAAGGAAGGCTGCAGACATTGGGGATAAAACCCAGTATCTCTTTGCAGACTGAGGGGCTGATCCTGGCCCCTTTAAGACATGTTTGGTCTGATAGTCAGACCTCTGAACGGAGATGGGAGAACTTCACCAGGCCCACAGTAGAGTGATATTTGGATCTTCACCAAACTGAGCTTAGACTTGCAAATACTGCAAGTACTTACCTAAGAATGTATGGGAGCTATACAATATCTCGTACAAATGTGCAAGCTGCAGGTCTCAACACGTCGTGTCCACTTGTCAGAAGAGATCTTGAGCCAAAACCTGATCGCCTTCTCATACTTTCCACCACACTGACACTGTGTGACTTCTGAGCAGAGGAAGGGAAACCAAACATCTTCAAAATGTGCTCGATTGTGTGTGTGTGTGTGTGTGTGTGTGTGTGTAAACTGGCTCCACACAACATGTCGAGGCAGAATGTGAACGCCTGTTAGCACCAGCGGGGGGCTAGCCACTGCTAACCGCTATCACTGCTAGGCGATGAGTGCAGCTTGAGGAATGCCAGCCCTTCCAGATAAGAGGATATGAGAGCACAGTGGGTTGCGCTTTCTTAACCTAAATACTTCCCACAGTCTTCCTCAGCCTAGCGCCAGTAGCCAGGCTCCTGGGTGCGGAGATAGACCTCCTGCTGGGTGCTTGCCCGGCATCCACTGCTCCTGAGCGGGAGCTAACGTGGAATTAGGACCCCCTAGTGTGGGTCTCTGAAAGCTGGCAGTCGGTTTTATTGTGACTATTTGATCTAGAGGGCAGGCTAGTTTTAGTGGTTAGAGTGTCCACTCCCAGCTGAAAGGTTCTGGGTTCAAACCTGGAATGTCCACAGTGTTCTAGGCACCCTTGAGCAAGATGCCCCCTAACCCCCAACCTGCTCCCTAATGATTAATCCCTACAGTCACTTTGGATCAGGTGTCTGCTAAATGACTTAAACGTATTTACAGTAATTACTATAATACCATACTCATAACCTAAACTACTACACTAAATAACATTTACTTTAAGTAAAAGTATTCAAGTAGGCCTACTTTTTAGTGAAGTGATAAGTCATCATTCAAGGTCATAAAAATATTACTCTAGTCTCTTGTTTCTATCTCTTGTTTCTGTCTCTGAATAAAATAGCAGTTTGCTTATTTGATTAATTTGATGAACTCACATGGTTCTTGCACCTTTTGGGTTATATCTTCATTGTTGAATGCACTTAATATTGTGCATTCAACAATAAGTCCCTTTGGACAAAAGCATTAGGTAAATAAATGAAAGTAAAGCAATGTTATGTACTATGTGTGTGAATACAGTCCATCCTTGGAGCAATAACCTGTTGCTCAAGCCACAATGGTCCAGCTTTGTCTGTTTTAATGGTCCCTTTTTGTCCACGATATCAAACTGAACAAACAAGTTCAACCAATGAATAAAGCCAGTGTGCTCTGTGTACTCAGCGTCCCGCTTAGCAACAATATCAGGCAACACTGAAGCATTGGAGTAAAAACATCTGATGTTTGTTTTTGGGTAAAACTGGACGTTGAACGTTGGCCAAAATGGAAGCAGCCTACTTGAGTACACTCAAGTATAAGTATTTGACATCAATAAAGTACTTGTCCTTGACACATGTAGAGTACAATTACTTGACATGAGCACCGTTGTTGAGTTAAAAGCGCTGGTACACAGGACACAGTTTAGGGCTGGCAGCCAAGTCAGGGGTTGTAGTTTTAAACAGAAGCCTGCGCTTTGGAAGACGCCGTGTTGGCTTCTGACTGGAGGATTAAGAAGGATTACTCACACAGGAATATTACTGGACCCCCACATGATTTACCCCAATTACACGTGTTAACCAGAGGAATAAGGCGCATGGAGAGATGTTTTAAAGTAGGCAGAGAACAGGCGGCCCCGATCCAAAAGGAAATGTGCGTCATGTCTGTTTTAATTTCCTTTTTACGACACTCTGAAAAACATTATGACTATTTACATAAAAACAATTCCAGGCATAGGCCTGTTTCACTTTGATGTTTATGGGGTGGCAGTGGCTCAGTGGGTAAAGCAGGTCGTCCACTA
Organism: Phycis phycis; assembly: GCA_900302335.1. Classification (NCBI taxonomy): domain Eukaryota; kingdom Metazoa; phylum Chordata; class Actinopteri; order Gadiformes; family Phycidae; genus Phycis; species Phycis phycis. Next base: position 7,037 of record OMKQ01066283.1, on the reverse strand, counting down.
ACCGGAGGGTTGGCAGTTCAATTCCCAACTGTCCACATGTCAAACCCACACATGACCCCTACTGACTGACTGATTACTAGATGTAAATGTAGGCCTAAATCTAAAAAAAAAAAAAAAAAACTAACAGTATTTCTGTACTGTTTCTAGAGAGTATATGGAGACTACTATAGCCATGTTGAACTTTGAAGTTCAATTAAGTGAAATGATATGTTACCATAAAATAAGTATTTCATTTTGTCCTTATCTATTTCAAGTGATTAGATTTTATTGCCTTATTGTGTGTTTTATGGCGGTCACCACCACGTGATAGTGTCCGTTTCAGACATCACGCAGAGCATTAAGCAACACAACATGACCTCAGCAGGGGTCAACACACACTACTGTCCCCGCACGTCCAGGTACACAACAGACTGTTCTAGTAACACAATGCTGCAGCGAGACACGGCGCCAGGAGCCAGCAGCTGTGATCATAATGGTCTGTGTATCACTCATTCATCACTCATTCAGTCTTTCACTTCCAAGATTTTATTTTGGAATATAATTGTCTTTGATTGGTGGAAATTATGAAAACAAACACAACCTTTGGCATCGCTCTGGTCTATAGATAATTAGATCGCATTACGATTGACATGATCTCCACAGATGACCCTCAAAAGCCATGGTAAATAAGACGAATTCCCCATGGCGCTCACGTAGCAATACATCAATTGTGAATAAAATCGTGTTTCCTCTATGAAGACGAAGAAACGTAGACATACCTGTTCTTGGGCTTGGAGGCACTAATTTCACAGGGCCGATTTGCTTGAGCTGGAAAACTTTGCGCACTTCATCGCAGGTGCTTGGGTCGCCGACCGTGAACGCAGCGCAACATGCAACTACTAAAACGCAGTTAATTTTCCCCAGTAGAGCCATCCTTAAAGCCAGGTAGACACACACGCTTTCATTACACTCGCCCTAACCATTGCATCAAAGGGGAAAAGTGTCATTAGGTTAGTGCCATTCCCTTATTCAACCCCTAATGCAAACTTATGATGCCTCAAATCCTAAATCCTACATCCAAGTGAATGATGTGAAGTTGGTGAGGTCTCTTTGACTCTTGTTGTTTTGAAGAGTGTGTGCTGCTCTGATTCGAGTTGGTAGGAGTTGACAGGAGTGACTTTTGGAAAATCTTGGGAGTTGTTGTAACAACGCCATCTAGCGGATGAACTGTGTCCTCGCCGTTCACTTTTCTTGAGTATGCTCTTGCTCAGAGCAGGACGAAAATATACTGGAAGTGTTCCGAACATCAAACATCAACATGAATCTACCTTCATCTTTGAGGTCAAGACTTGACCATTGAAAAAGAATATCCACAATATGAACACAGCTCACTCACCAGTGTGTAAAAGTTAACACATTGTCTATATGTTTTGTGAAGTTCTAACGGCTTTGAGTCTATGGTTGGCACGAAAAACACACACAAAGAAAAACCAATATTAGGCATTTTATCACAATATCCATATTTAATTTACTCTGTCAATACATAAAATGAGAGGAATTAGACCGAGATGGTGGTAAAATATACCAATGAATGGCCAGGCTTTTGTGAAATGCTGTCCTCTAGTGGAGGCACCGGAAGCAGTGTGTATCTAACCAGATAACCATGTAAACCACAAAGCAACTACAAAATACCTCCGTTCTCGTTTGAATGTTCTCACCTTCCTCAATTCATTATTTCATTTTATACTTTGAAAAATAAAATCTTCATAAGTGCCTTGATAAAAGTATTTGTAAAATCTGAATAATAAACTATGTTGGCACAGAGATGTACATACAAGATATTGGCCCACAAAGACAAATTGAGATCCCATTTAAGAACAGTGTGAAAATAACAAAAACAAAGGTAGTAAATAAAAAAAAATAGTAAAAAAGTAAATAATGATGTTTACTGACCAGCCTGATAAATAGTCAGGTTGTATAAGCTGTACAGTGTTGGAAGGTTACAGCCTACCACAAAACAAAGAAACTAAAGCACACACAGATAAGCCCTTTAATATCTGAAATCTCCACAGAACAAAACATAAATGGTCATATTGGATCAGAACTAAAACAAGTTGGACCTTGTGTTTGGAACAGTAATGAACACAACCAAAGCCTGTCTTAAGACGTATTGGGCAAAAGTGCATTTTTAGAAAAAAATATATATTTTCAAAACATACATATATGAATAGAAATACATAAATAAAACCCTTTTTGCAAGTCAGTACTCTGAGTGTGTTGAACAAACATTACATACAGGTAGACGCTTGTCCACATGAAGCTGTGTTGAGAGACAATAGCCTTGAATTTGTGTAACATTTGAATCCCACTTCATAAGTTCATTAGGAGGAGTTACGGCGAGGTATTGGCCTTATCACCTAACGGCCATCTTGGTTCTAATGGAAGCTGGGCGGGGGAACTGAATGTGGAATTACGCATTCATTTCCCCCGCCCAGTTAGTATTGAAATCCAAGATGGAACCCAGATGAATGTGTCAGAGTTGTGTTTGTTTCAACACCTCACTGGAACACATTTGGACCCCAAGGTTATCCAGGATTACAAACACTGAGACCACATGGCTGACATTTTCGCATATTTCATTTTGTCTCATTTATCAGAGAAATGTTGCTTATCGTATTTAGAGGAGAGGGAGAGAATCTCTAGTAGCAAAGGAAGTAGTTAAACATGTAAGCTACCAGCGAAGCAGCAACATGACTGGTTAGGCAGCAACACTACTAGCTAAGCGGAAACACTAGTAGCAAAGCTGTGGCGCTTCGAGCCGAGTATAATGGCCGTCGTCGGGGGTGTGTTTTGTGGCCGTGGTCATCTGAGTTGTTACAGGCGTGGTCCAGGTGAGTCTTTTGTGAATGTGGTCATGTGAGTGTTATGGGGGTGGTTCAGGTGAGTGTATTGTGGTCAGGTGAGAGGGAGGGGGCGTGGTCAGGTGAGTCATTTAGGGGTGCGATCAGGTGAGTGTTCTGGGGGCGTGGTCAGGTGAGTGATTTAGGGGTGCGATCAGGTGAGTGTTCTGGGGGCGCGGTCAGGTGAGTGTTCTGGGGGCGTGGTCAGGTGAGTGTTCTGGGGGCGTGGTCAGGTGAGTGTTCTGGGGGCGTGGTCAGGTGAGTGTTCTGGGGGCGTGGTCAGGTGAGTGTTTTGCACTGACTCCGCATCACCCACCTGTGTGTGGTGGCCCTCCAGAGAAGAGGAGCCAATAGGAGGCTGAGGGTGGTGACGCTCAGCACCAACAAGTATACCTGTAGACCAGAGAATCACCAACACTATGAACACCCCCTCATACACACTACCTGGCTACGCTGCCCATGCATAATGACTCGACAAAGTCTGAACACACTGCAATGTAATCTAGCCTGCTAGGCTAGGTAGCATCCCACTAACTGATAGAACACATTGTAATGTAGATTACACTGCTTGACTAGCTAGCAGTATGTTGACTTAAAGAATACATTGTAATGTAAGGTAGGCTAGCCTGTTAAGCAAGGCCATAGACCCCTAGGCTAGGTCGTGCTATATCTACTGATTGAAATGATTGTAATGATAAGCTTGCGCTACTAACCTCTCTGGAGATGATGCCAGCGCGGCGCGCACGGCTGCCCAGGACGAAGGAGAACTCGCTGACCTGCGCCAGACCAGCTGACACCACCCAGCGGATGTGGCGGGAACAAGGAGGCAAGATGGCCGACAGCACCAGCACGGCCATCAGGAACTGGCAGAGGGGTTTGCATATTCATATTGAATGTGCAATGTCCCAGCTTTTTGTCCGTTTACTTACATTAAGCATATTTAATATTTTACTTAAATGTTCCTGGATATAAATTCATAGCTTTTTCCGTATTACACATTTCTATATTTTATACATTTTGGATAACTGCATACTTTTTTTGGCAATGTTTTAAGTCCAAGTCTCGCTGTATAGATTAACAGACTAATAACAATTCCTAATCACTAGCAAGTTACAAATCACTCAGTTCTTGGACAGGGACATTGATATTACAGTCCGATATTGACTTACTTAAAACGATGTGTGTGAAAGCAGATAACTTACTAAACTGTGAGAATGTATGGCAGTATGACGGTCACATCAACAACAGGGGGAATAGAGGGAAGGAGTCTGGTCATACCTTCATGATGACGAGGGAGAGGGTCAGCACCACGAGAACCGTCAGCTCATATAACACAAAGCTGGGGAACACATGGAGACCTGCACACACGCACGCGCACACACACACCGTGGTCATCAACCACAGCACTGTGGTGTGTGTATGTAAAGTCACAACCTTACTCGTTTATATAGATGACCTCTCACCGATGGAGGCGAAGAAGATGATAGCAAGGAAGTCTCTGATTGGTTCGATGCACCCCATGACCTCAGTAGTGACCATGTGACCAAGAGAGGAGAGCAGCGCCCCGGCCAGGAAACAGCCCAACTCCATGGAAACACCTAAGAACTCTGTTACCTAGGCAACACACAGCATCCAACCCTGTCACCTAGGCAACGCACAACAGATGACTCTGTAACCTAGACAACACAGTCACCGAGGGGCACATGTTTCAGGGGCTTTTGCTTTGCTGCCAAAACATCCCACCAGAACCTGTCTAACCCTCCCACTCAAGATGTCTCTAGAGGGTACATTTGAAATGTCTACTCAACATCACGATAGGTGGTAACAGAGAGGCCATTCACGTATGACAGGTGACAGGTGATGCTTCTATAGAGGGTATTTTAGGAGCTGACCGAGAGCAGGAGGAAGACGAACGCACAAGTCCCCAGCACCATGATCTCCTTGTTCCCCTTCCCCTCAGCATGGAGCTTCCTGTAGAACGGACCAATGAGGACGGACCTCAACAGCATGCAGAGCAGCAGCACCGCGGCCAGCGACACCAGAACCTGCACCAGCAAGACCAGCACACGCACACCTCCCAGCAGCACACTGACACACACACCAGGAGACAGACACATACACGTAAAAGCCGAATTAATATTTAGGCTTTCATGTGTATATATCTGTCTCATGGTGTGTACAATATACATACATTGTATGTATGTATATTATACATACATACATACATACATACATACATACATACATACATTGTATGTATGTATATTGTGTGTATGTATATGTATTGTTTCTATATTTATTTGTACCCTGGCTGGTATGGCGACCCAATTTCCCTTAGGAGATTAATACGTTTTTTTCTAATTTTTTTATCTAGTTTTTATCTTTATGTAAAGTTTTATCTATCTATCTACATAAGAAATGTTAATTATGAATATTAATAATTAATAATAGCAGTATGTATGTATATCATGTACCTGTCTGTGTTGGAGTTCTGGGCCTGGATGAGGGAGGGCAGCACAGCGATGAAGAGGCCAAGCTGGACGTCCTGCATAACCAGCATCCCCAGCAGAACACTGCTGTACTCCACGTCACCTGCAACACACAGTGATGTTCAACCTCTGGCAGGCGTTCCTCCTGCGCTTGGATTTCCGCATGGTGAAAATTGCCCTGACAATCTACTTTCCTACCAATCTCTACTCCTCTCTTTTTCCCGCCTTCCTCACTGTACACACCTGCTAGAGATAGATTGATAGATAGATTTAGATTGAAAATTTAATTTACCTTCTTCAATCCCCAAAAACCTTTTTCTATCTTCTCCTCCACCCCCCCACCTCCCTACTACTGAGTGATTTTGTGAACTGCTTTGTAAAAAAGCTTCCCTGTCCCTGCACCCCCGGTACGATGCCTGGGCGCTTCCCACCGCCCAACCGCCCTCTCGACCCTATCCCCTCTCACCTTCTACAGTCTGTTACTCCTTCCGTTCCTCCCCCAACACCCTAATACCTCCTTGACAACTGCTTGTCACTCTAAAAGCAGTGACAGTAAATCCCCTTTTAAAGAAACCCACACCCATCCCATCCGATTTAAAGAATTGCCGACCTGTCTCGCTTGTATTTAACATTTGAGTGTGCATTCTGTTCCCAGCTCTCGTACCTCCACCAGAACAACCTCCTCCAGTGCCTCCCCAGCCTCCCTCTCCTTTGCTGTCATTCTGCGGGACCTTTCAGCAGCCTTCGAAACAGTGAACCACCTGATCCTCCTCTCCACCCTCCAATAACTGTGAATCTCAGGCTCTGCACTCTCCCTGTTCATATCCCACTGCACGCACTGAAAGATTAACCTGGAAAGGATCTGTGTCTGATCCTTGTAGTTTCACTACTGGGGCTCCACAAAGTTCTGTTCTGGAAATAATCCTCTTCTCTCTGTTCATCAAGTCACTGGGTGCTGCCATTCAATCCCATTGTGTTGAATGGCAGCTGTTGTTCCTACCACAGCTATGCACGACACACGTCAAATCTTTTTCAGTGTCTGAAACCTGGGTTTCAGACACCGAAAGTGTGTGCCTGGCCTACATCTCTCAGTGGACGTCGGCACCCCACCTGAAGACCGAGCTGCTCTTCCTTCCAGGGAAGGCATCTCCCATCCTTGACATCTCTATCAATATCAACAACTCTGTGGTGCCTGTGACTTGGACTGCAAGGACCCTGAGTGTGACACTGAACAACCAGCTGTCCTTCAGCGCCAGCATTGCTGCGACCAACTGCTCTTGCAGATTCATGCAACCCAGGTTTCGGCCCAGGCTCTTGTCATCTCTAGACTAGACCCTTATGGGCAGTCTGCCTACATATTATATAGTCTACGATATATATTTTATATATATATATATACATATACACACTACCGATCAAAAGTTTGGGGACACTTAGAAATTTCCTTTTTTTTTAAGAAAAGCACTGTTTTTTCAATGAAGATAACATTAAACTAATCAGAAATACACTCTATACATTGTTAATGTGGTAAATGACTATTCTTGCTGCAAACGTCTGGTTTTTAATGCAATATCTACATAGGTGTATAGAGGCCCATTTCCAGCAACCATCACTCCAGTGTTCTAATGGTACATTGTGTTTGCTAATTGCGTTAGAAGGCTAATGGATG
>OMKQ01066278.1:0-14192 GCA_900302335.1 Phycis phycis | reverse complement strand
AATATGCTGGATCAAGTCATGTATGTGTGTGTGGTGTGTGTTATTGTCAGCAGTTCAGTAGCTTGATGGCTTGTGGGTAGAAACTCTCTGAACCTGCTGGTGCTGGTCCTATAGCGTCTGCCAGATGGTAGGAGTGTGAAGAGTCTATGGCTGGGATGGCTGGGGTCCAAGAGGATCCGCTGGGCCTTCCTCCTGCAGCACTGGCTGTAGAGGTCCTGAATGGTTGGCAGCTCAGTCCTGGTGATACGCTGGGCCGCCCCGACCACCCTCTGCAGAGCTTTGCGGTGTGACTCTTTGACCCCCCGATGGTTGGGAGTGGGTCAGAAGAGCAATGGTGAGGAAATGCAGTTAATTATCCTGAGTTCCTCTGCAGTCTGTCAACAAAAGACATATCCCCACATCAAAGATTAACCACAAGGTCCCGGCTAGGAATTTTACAACCCTACACTTCTTTTTCAGGGGGCCAATCAGATCCAGTGCAACCCTCTCCATTGGAGTTTACTTTGGATGGGAAGTGATGCATGTATGGCACCAAAGAGTCACATCCTCCTGCATCTTGTACCAGCAGTATCTGGCACTTGATCTATGAAGAGTTTGCTCAACCTCGTCAGTGTCATTGTGCATTTGCTCCATTACAGCAGTGGGGAAGGAACAGGGCAATATGATCTGTGGGTAGGATTCCTTCTTATCTATGTAAAACCGTCACATTAAGACCCCGTCTTTCAGGTACAGTGTTGTCCACTTTGTCCTTCAGGCCTTGGTTGCAGGGCTGCAAGGGGCTACCTCTGCCCACCTGGAGCACTCCTTTGCCTCTTCAAACCATTTGAACCACCATCGTCTGAGCTATTTGTCCAATCCTGGAATGGCATTAATTTACTTGTGACTAACAATGGTTGGATTACCTAGTTGATGATCTATTTTCGGAATGTCAACTACTCCCACTAGACCAAGCTCTACAGTGTCACACGCTACTTCCACCCCCACTGGAGTTAGTTCTTAGTTCTTAGACCATCACATTCTCTACCTCCAATGGAGTAAGCTCTAACTGGACTGACATTTTTTGCATTTTTTACCCCCATTAGAGACAGCCCCCCCCCTAAGTTTTTTTCTACCACACCATTCCCCAGACCACTTAACAGGCTACAGTGAACCCCCGGTCCTAAAAGCGCTCAACATCCTGGCAGTCCAATTCTGGTAGGAAACAGGGGTAGGACTGGAACTGGGCGTACTTCTCGGTGGGTGCATGGAGTGGCTTGGCCATGGCCACTAAGTCCTACACAAATCAAAGAGTCCAAACAAATGTACTGGCCCACCCCCAACCCACTGCATAACCAGCAAGACATGGTCAGCCGTTGGAACATAGCAGGCACATTACACCACCAAAAAGCTGCATCACGTTCACTCGAATGAACCCATCCAGGTGCAGAATGCAGAACCTTGCGTGCCCTGGGGGTCAGCTCTAACCTGCCAGTAACCCGAAGCTAGAACCAATGTGCTAAAGTACTTTGCTGAGGACAGCGTGTCCAGAGTATCCTGGATGTGTAGCGGTGGATAGGCATCTTTAACAGTCCATTCATTCAAAGGCCTATAACCCACACCCCACAAAGTCTGTACATCGTACATGGTCCTTTTTCCTAGCCATGACAATTGGTGAGGCCCAGCTACTGTTGCTGGGCCATGCAATTCCAGCCTCCAGGCTCTGCTGCACATGCTGATCTGCTGCCACCTGTTTGTCCTGGGCCATCTGGTGTGGTGGCTGCTTCAAGGAGACCCCGGGTGGAGCAGGATGTTGTGTTGCACCAGGCTAGTGCGTCCGAGGTCAGTGGACCCATTGGAGAAAACAATCCTATTGGACTGGAACAACTAAGCGGGTCCTTGACGATCCTTGGTATGTCAACAGCACTGTCTGTGTACAGGGTCTGGAGAGGTTCGGGCACCGAGGCGTGGTTGTTGATTTACAGTTGCTGACACCTCCACCTTGACCACAGTGTCGGAGCTGAGCAGTCCAACGATGACCCCTTTTGGCAGGGTAACGGCTGGGGCACCTGCCGTTGTAGACACAGAGAGAAATGTTATTGGTAGGTTGCATACCCACTACAACACGGGCCACCAATAATTGGTGTTTTTCTATGACCCCCTGTGTGGGGGTTAGCATCATGTCGCTGATGCAGAGGGACCCGACCAGGCACCGTAAACTCTGTTTACCGTGAACTCTTTACTCCTATCCGCATGATTTTTCACCTTCCCTCTAAACCGCATCATGTCTCCCTGCGTTTACACATCATGGACTGCCCTCCCGTAGCATTGCTCTCTTAAAGCAGCATCATACATTTGTAATGCCCACCTTGTGGCTAATTTGACACACCGTCAAACAAAACGAGTTACAGTGGTGACTGGTGAAGTTTGGTTTGGATTGCCCCATGTCAAAGAGACGATGTAGTCGTCATTGCAAAGGCAAATCCCTTTTGTATATACTTCCAAAGGAAGACAAAATTAATGTAGTGGTCTGTAGTCGGAAGGACTGCTTCCTGAACCAGGAACAGTCCCCTGCTGGAGCCTTGCATCCTGACCAAATGTTTTGGGTGGTTGTTATTGTGTTAAAAACTTTGGAATGTTATTATATTCAAATGTTTTGGTTAGTCAGCTGTAGGCCTTGGCTAACTTGCTAGCTCACATTGTTTTGTTCAAATATTTTGGTTTGTCAGCTGTAGGCCTTAGCTAACTTGCTGGGTCACATTGTTGTGTTCTAATGTTTTGGTTAATCATATTACAGGTCTCGGCTAACTTGCTGCCTACCGTTATAGTGTTCAAATTGCTAATCACATTTAGGCCCACATTTACCTAAAAATGTGGTGAATTATAGCTATGGATCTAACATCTCACAAGATGTTAAGCATTGTTCAATTGTCATGGCCGCAAAACAGTTATTTACCATTGTTTACCATGCTCTCAGCCACTGTTCCGTTTCATTTTGTTCCTTTTTCTCTCTATATCCAACAGCGTAGTTTCTCCCTGCAAGTTCCACAGCCAGGGCTGTATCTAATACAAAGATATTCTTTTGGTCTGCGTACATGTGCATACATGCGTATGTGTGGTCAAGCTATCTTCTAGGGTGTTTTTCAAAGTCCAAGAATGGTGAATGCACTGCAAAGCCAATTAAAAAAATAGGCAATTAGTTAATTAATTAACAGATAGTAAATAATAGATAATAATAAATAATACTAATTGTGGGCGCACTTTACATATGAACAAGAATGTTGGATTCTTTAAATACACAAAGTGGCTATTTGAATGCATTTTTCCATATTATATGGAAAAATGCAAGTTCAAACTGATCTTTGTGAATTGTCTTCTGTGGGTTTTTTTTACAAAAGTCCATTAAAAACAAGCCATTGTTTATCTCAATCCACTCACCATTTGGTGCTTTGTAAAATGACATCCACTCACCTTTACACATTTTGGATTGCATGACTCTTATGACTTGCTTAATTTTGTTTGTGGATTTTTGCCCAATTTGTTCCACTGATGATCTGTAAAATGTGGATGTGCAATGTTTATATTGGACTTGGATAGTGTAACCCTTGGAGAGTGCCGTAATCCACAAGTACTTGTGATTTGTAAAGATTATATCCACATAAATATTTCATGATCCACAAAAATATATTTTCAAAGAACCATGTCCTCCACCTTGTATCTACACTCTACTACACAAACTAATCAACATTTTTGTGGGTTAAAACACACTTTCTTTGATATGCATATCACCATTTACAGGTGTATGCATATGCAACCAACTTTGTGTGGATCGGGGTGCACGCAATGTGTATCATCTTCTGTTGGTTACAAATAATAAAGTCCAATAAAAACGTCAATAGTCTTTGATGAGTGTTTCGGGTTGAACCGATTGTTATGCCTGAATTTATGTTTCGGTATCTGACTTAGGTTGAAAAGGTACAGCTGAACTGAAGCCATTGAATCACGTGACTGCAGTTCTGTAATACAATCTCACAATGAACATTGGAAGAATAATGTGTATTTTTACTACTAAAGCCTTTAAAACGATTCTAGTAGTACCCCCAAATTAAATTATTGCATATGACCCTTAATTTTGCTGCATATTTGTAGCATGTTTTAGAAAGAAATTTGATTTAATCTATATGACAATTTGTTGCAATAAACTCCTCAAAAACAGACTTTGTGGAGGCCACCCGGGACATATTCCAGGATAACTTGGAGGAAGCGGGTCTTGCCCAGGGTCCCTTTATGTTCTCCTACCATGAAGCAGCAAGTTTGATGGACACTTCAGCCTTCCACTCGCCTGTGAGTATCTGCCTGACAAAGATAATCCTTCTCATTAACATATACTGTAAACATAAAAGTTGCTAAAATCCCAGAGGATCTTGGGGATGCCATGGGGGTTTGGGTTGCCTACCAGTTGTGGTATGAACAGCTTGTTGGATGCTCTCTAAATGTCTGGTGGGTGAAGCAAGATCCAACACACACACCATCAAAATTACCACTGTTTGTTTGTTTTATCTGTCTGAGCAGACATACGAGTCAGAGTGCAGCTACAGCAGTGAGGAGATGGAGCAGTTTCAGATGGAACTCAAACAACTGCAGAACCAAATGAAGCAGCTTAAGGTCAGTGAACACACACTAATGACTATTAGGTATTCACCTATTGTTATTTTGGGGTTTATGTCTTGTTATATTGGCTTAGTAACATCCATACATCAGCTTAGCAGTTGACTTGTACTGTTCCATGTACAGTATATTCATATTCCCCGTAAACAGGTCTTCAAAAATTATACAATCAGCCCCACCACCATGATGCGTGAACATTTCAGAAACTTGGTGTACATGTCTTATTTAGCATATAGCATGCTGGACATTTTTGCCTCTTGGACCCATAATATCCATCTGGGTAGAAAACCTAAAAAAGTGTCTTTTAAATAACCACTGCCCCAAAAGACACACAATTTGGTATACATGCTCTATGGATTTCTCAGATTTAAATTTGGAATGAAAAAACAATTGCTGAATTGCCAACTTCAGGAAGACTCCGGCTTTTCTTGGCTCGCAGTGTACATATAACTTTGACAAACCTAAACATAACATAACAATAACATAACAGCACAGAAATACAGATAGGATAAATAGGATAGGATAAATAGGAAGTATGTAAAGTAAAATGACAGTATGTAAAATAAAGTGACAACTTATGTGGAAGTCAATGTTTTGAGATATTCAATCACAATTCCACTTGATAATGTGCCAGGGCCCTGAAACTAGGTGGCATATAGAGGCCAACAGGCCAAGAGTGCAACATTTTGGGTCAATAACAACAAAATTGACATCACAGTGTCAATTTTAATGAATGCTAAGCTAAGTGCTAATGCAAAAAATCAATCACAAGTCTGCTTCAGATGGTGGCAGGAACATGAAATTTGACAGGCACATAGAGGACTCCTCCATTACCGTGTGTATAATGTTTGGTATTGATATCTAATTCCATGACCTCAACGTCATTTACAATAATTTCCTAAAGCATAATGCACAAATTTGCGCCATCTGCAATTAAACCAGTGTGTCTGTGGATATTTGTGTGAGTGTCTGTATTTGTGTGTATGTGCATGTGTGTCTGTGTTTGTGTTTGTGTTTGTGTGTGTGTGTGTGTGTGTGTGCGCATGTGTTTTTATTTTTTTTTTAATAGTAAACACATTGCTGAAGAGGTATTCGCCCGTCAGACGCATAGTTGTGTCCAGGAGTGATGAGGTGCCCCTGTGATTCGCTTGAAAAAGGCGGTCATTGGGGTCAGTGGCGTGTGCGCTGTGAACACCTTTCGTGACTGTGCGCAGTCCTAGTTATTCTTGTGTATAGGAATGCACAATCTAGATATCGCTTTTCATCATATTCTTCTTCTTCACTGAAATGTGCAATTAATGGAGGCTAAACGACTGAACCTCGAGATTTCATTCAAACTGTATTACAAAGGCCTACTTCCGTTTGGCTGTGCTATGCATTTTTCATTTTTGTAAATTTTATACTTTTTGAGATATTTGCGATTAAAAATGCAAAAAACTCTGAGATAACATTGAGCCTAGCTTTCCAATTGTTATGTTTGACTCCTAATTGCTAATTGCTTTCTAGCTGTCAACTGGGCGGCATAGCCCAGTGGGTAGAATGTGTGTTCCACAACCGGAAGGTTGGTGGTTCGATCCCCTCTTCAACTAAACGTCAATGATTACGGGCATTCCTATGCACGAGTAATTCCTCATGTGGAATAAAATGTTCTAGTTATTATTGTTAGGCAGAATTTACTTTGAGATATACCCCTGGTGGTTATGAATTGGCGCAAAATGCAATAAAATTAAATATTAAAGATGAAATATTAAAGATATTAAAGAAAGATGCAGCCATTATATTCAGTGATATAGTGATGTTCACAGCAATCTCATAACAAATTTTGAACAACTAGTTGAATATATCTCAAATGTTACATCCACAATCTGTAACCTGAATTTGTATAAACAGGCATAATGCATTATCTAAAAATGTGAAAACACAGGCAAGAATAAATGTATAGTTATAAGTAGTTAGTTTTTTGGACATAAGGATTTGCTATAAAAGTTGTACTGGGATACTAAACATATATGCTGGGATAATAAAAATTTGTACTGCAGAGATTCTGATGGATTTTATTAAGCAGGAAATCCCACAAGCTGCATACATTTATATTATGCACATAAAGTAAAATACATATACTGAGAAGGATGCACATATGTTCCTTTGTATTCTTTTTTCACAACATTTAACAAAACCCATTTGGCCTACTTTTTTATTTATTGCCCTTTGCTGTTATTTTGATGCAGTGTTTCATAACAAAGCAAAATGTATATTTCTTATTAGTACTACCTGTGAAAACAAATAGAATAGAAAATTAAACGTAACCGAAATATAATTGGTACAATTTCAAGTTTGTAAGGCTCGAAAGTATTTTTGCTGCAGCTGTCAGTGCAGTTTCTTGCCAGCATAACCAGTCTTTGACAGTGGAGTTCTAACATTCCAGGTGATGCTGACAGAGACAGAACATAGTAAAAAGACACTGGAGGAGGAGTTACAGAAGACAGCCCGGGTAAGGAATCCAAATACCCTATGAACCAGACAATTCTGTTAGCTCATATTTTATTTGCTCTGTTATATGTGCCTGCCCCCTCCTGTTCAGACAGATTTGACCATAGAGCTAGTCTGATCGCAGACTAGCTCAAATTTTGGTGAATGGATCGTTTCACTTTGTTTCCCTTCATAGTTGTTTTAACGAAAACCTTTCCTGGACAAGCTAAAACATCTGTCCAGACAATGATGTTCTGAAGAAAAGTGTATGTAAAGCAGGGATCACCAACCTTTTTGAACCTGAGAGCTACTTCAAGGGTACTGTGTAATGCGAAGGGATACTTGTTTGATAGCAAATTCTTCACATTCTTCTTGTCTTTGAACATAGTGTTTGCAATTGTCATCATTGCTCCTTTCAAGACCTCCCTGTCCGAAGTCTTTTTTTTCTTTTAAAATTAATTTGCAGCTCTAAATTAAGTTTCAGTTGCATTTAGACTTTTTCACCGGCCTTGAAAAATGACCGTTTGCCCAAAGCTGCTTTTAACTCCCGGGCCTTTTCTGCCCACCCGTAGGGCACTGCCAGGTGGGTAGATAGCATGGAAGCTAGTGTGACAGGTAATGTCTCTCCACATTGTGCCGCTTTGCCGTCCCCACAGTCGCCCGGCAAATGACAGAAAACTTTTTACGACAGTAAAATGCGTGTATATTTCGCTTTTCTGCCATGTTTTTCTTTATTTTGTGGATATAACCTGCATCTAGCTCCCGATTTTATTTGCACTCGTAGTTTATCTCAGCAAAGTGTGCACGTGATATTGAACTTTCTACACAAGTTCAGAGTTCATAAAACATTTGTTTTTAAAATGTTAAATTCAACATTGCCATTGCCTTTAAATCTACATCAATGCAAGTGTTATTGATTAAAAAAATATCAACACAATGAAATCAAAATTGTCAACATTTTTCTCCATGGTGACGAGTGCTATTTTTACAACATGCCCTATGGGCAACTCGTGTGGTCCCTGTGGGCGCCCAGGTGCTTGCGGGCACTGTATTGGCTACCCCTGCTGCAAAGGTTCGAAATCAACACTGCGTGGACTGGCCACTGTCGAATACTTTACAAAAACTCTGCCCCTTTTAGTGTTTGATATCCGGCCCAGGCTCTGTGCAGTCTCCACCCAGAAGTTCTGCTATAGCACAGTACAACAGCTGGATATGAGATTAAATCCAGTCCTACCCAAACTCTACCTCACCCAAAACCTAAAATTAACCCTGACCCATCCCCCGTTCCCCAGAAGGCGTGTCTAACCGTGGAGGAGAACGCCCGGCTGAGGGACCGTCTGCAGGCTGCTGAGGCTGGCACAGTGCAGCCGGCCAGCAGCGCCCAGCAGGACTACGAGGAGGTCATCCAGCTTCTGGAGGCCGAGATTGGGGACCTGAAGAACCAGCTGGCCGACAAGAGGCCACGGCCATGGGGCCTGGAGGCCACCAAGGTCAGACAGCCATGTGTAGTCCAGGGATTCCCAACATTTTTGGCCCGTGACTCCATTACACATGCATCGCTTTCACCCAACCAACATCTGCCCGTAATTTCAATGTCCCAGGGAACTTGCGAAAGCGAAATTGCACCTCATAAAGTGATATTGGCTATGGAACATCTAACTCTGTTTGTATATACGGGACCTTTTCATTATTAAAAAGTGTTAGTGTGACTAGTTAGTGGAAAAGTAAAATAATGTAAAGAAATGTACATTGATGTCTTAAATGTGTGTGTCTAAAATATAAGGACAAGGCAAATCAAATATAATTATGATTGGGGAGTGGGCAGGAGGTCCCACAGGCTGCAGTTTTTTTTTTTTTTCGTATTGAGGGTTCTTTTTACATTTAACATCACCTATTCATGTCAGTTATTGGAAAATGCATCAAGCATTTTGTGTTTTTAAACACTACAACCTGCTTTCACCTGTTTGATAGTTAAAGGAGAAGAAAAACATTTGGGCATGTTTGTAAACCTTGTATGATAAAATGATAACTGACATCTATGGCACTCATCTTAACCCAGGAGAAAACATGACATGTCTACACTGTGTGCAGAGCCGGTGACATTTGAAAGTAATGCTTGATGCCCTTTTCATGTACCAGGAAGATGTTGGTGATCTGAACAGGAGGCTGAGGGCTGTGGACTGGCAGTTGAGACGGTCAGAAACCACCAGAAGGCAGCTGGAGACCTCACACAACAAGCTGCTTGGATTTGCACAGGTGGCATAAAACACTTGAAACAATTTGACTGAATGCAAATCAATTGAGACTTGGCATTTAAAGCTGTACTACTCCATATTTTTTTTTTAAAGCCTACCACTAGGCCGTACACTGAGACACAATATAATGAGACTATAACGAGATCAGAGAAGCATACTACCGAGCCGATCGGCTCTTATTACTTAGTAATGAAACTGCTAAAACATTCATTTGTGTAGTCATTTTCATGACACAACATATTTGAGTAATTATATCTAGTAACATTGTCATCTTAATGCATGTAACATTGTACATGGCTGATCAGCAGATATACCTACATAAGCCACTGTTAAGCCACAAGATGATTCAAAACAACAAACCAGAGAAACGTCTACTGCGACCTGGTTGGAATTTAATCCAGTTATGCAGTCCATCTGTCCTCACAGCATTTTCCACCCCATGCTGCTTCGCCCTCTAGTGGTCAACCAAACTGTCAGAAAGTATTACATTTATTAATACATTTAATACATTAATTATGGGGAAGCGCAAAATGTGTGTTTGTATGTGTGTCTCTGGAATGGAATTGTTTCTTACTTTCATATGGGAAGGTAGTCTATTACACAAAGTGTGTGCCTTTTTAACATGGAATGGAATAGGGTAAGAATATTTAATCACAACTGGTTAGCCTCCAACAAATTCATGTTTTGTCCTTGGTCTTCATAGAACGTCCACAAAGTGCTAACAACTCCTAGCCTGTTCAGTGGAGAAAATGGGTAAGGAAGACTTCAAGCCAAACCTTATTTCACGTGTGCATTGGACACATATAGGCAACATCTTGGCTTGTTTTCCATTTGCCTTAGGAGCAACAGGTCATCTCTGGACAGCCCAGACACCCCATCGCCACTCCCCGACCCAGCTTTCCAGCTAGCTGTGGAAGCCAAGCAGCTTGTGGAGGGAGTCTGCAGCCTCAATACCGAAAACAAAGGTATGATGGTTGGTAAATTAAATAGAGCTACATGTAAACACTGCTGAGGCTGATCGTAGTTCAGAAAGGAACATCACAGTATTTTAACAAACCAACAAAAGGTAAATTACTTCCCACACTATAACAATTTATTAATTTATTCATCAATGGATAAATAGAATAAAACAAGCTAATTAGGTAATATGGGTTACACATACTATATAAAATCTATAGTGATATTGAGTGTGTATATATATCTGGAATTGGCTCTACAAAGCACTTGACTTGGCTCACACTTGTTAACATGTTAAATTATTTTTTTTTATTGTGTCCCACAGCACTGTACAGTGATGCAGACAACGTGGAAAGCATGGATAGGAGTGTGCCCTAACTGTAATCTGAATGGAGGCAGCAGACATTCGTGGTCGCCATTTGCACTGACTGAACAGCTGGCTGCACTCAAAGTAAATTCCTCACAAGAGGAAAACCAAAACTGTGATGTCATCCTCAGTGCTCTTTGGAAGTTGCAACATGTTAAGTGAAAATGCATAACAACATGGAGGCCTGTTCTTTGCCTGATTTGCAAAGCAGCTTATTCGAATCTTAACTGAAAAGAAATTGTCAAAAGTACATACTTTTTTTTTTTTTTACACCACCTAAGGTCAAATCACCATCTGCAGTTTAACCACATGCCAGGTTGATGCCACACTGTAACGTCCATTTTAACAGTGCAGGTTTTCATAATTTACTCCAAAAGCTCATTACTTGTCAGTATTCCAAATTAGATGTGTCGATGTGCAATGAACACTCCTTGTCACTTGATATCAAACCAATAACTTTACTAACAAAACCACAACAATTGACCTTTCTTAGATTGCAACTGCATCATAAAAGCAATCTTTTGTGTACTCACCATGTATTAGGTAATTTCTTTTATGTTGCATTTATCCAAGAGGATGGCATTTATCAATGGCTTGCAGAAATGAACTACTTATTGTCTATAGTCTCAAGATAATAGGGTATGGTGGACTTTGTTGCATTCAAATCCAAGCAGTCTTCCAATAAGTTACTAACAATTCTTTCTTTGCAATGGTTTAAAAGAAAGAATGGCCACTGTTTAATGCCAAAGTGTGTTTGTAAATGTTATCTTAGTGTCTTCCATTTCATCCAATAGAGGCCAACATACAGTTCAGAGACCTGAGTATTTGGGGGAGTAGGCTATAGGTGATTATTGTTGATAACGTTATCTTTCCACATCTTTACGATGAATAGGAGTCATGTCTTTACCAAAGCTCTCATTATTATGTATTGGGTTCTACTAATATAATTGGGTTCTACTAATATAATCACTAATATAATCATTGAAACAATTTTAATTTGCTTGGAAATGTGTATCTGGCAAGCAGAAATTAGAAAATCCATGCCTCTTAATCCATGCCGTTATCCTAATTTAGTATAATCTTATTTGCAACCTCTTCATACATGTTCACACTAAAAGGCAAAAGGCATATTTAATAGTTTTGACTGCATGGTTATAATTTACGAAGAACAGGATTCTAAAAGTTGGCTTAAGAATGCTTGAATCTGTCACGATCACTATGAAATGAAACAAGGGAAACATCCATGATGTCAAGATATCACTTACGACCTGCATTCTGAAAATGCTACAAAGGCTTAAAAAAAACTGATGTACTCCTTAATTTCATCAACTTTGTGGCCTCAATTTCATTATTATGCCATTTACCATTTAAATTAAAGGACTACACCAAAAATGGACCTAGAGTTTCAATATGACCAATATCATGTAATAAATACAGCATAATTGAGGTACAAGCATTATGCACTCTTCGCAGAATGACAAAAATATATAGGCATTGTTGTCTACAAAACTACAATAATTGACAAGGAACTATGTATTTGTTTGTAAAAGTTTGATTATAAAAGCTCCTTTCAAAATGAAACAAACCACATTTCAAGTGTCTGAACTCCTTTTCCTATTCCAAGTATTAGGAAATGCAATCAACTACTGTGCATATTGCAAGTTTAGTAAGATATGGAAGAATGTACACAGGGTATTTACATCTACAAAACACAACTGAAGGTCATTACCAAAACAATTTAACTCATAACATAATTTGGTACATCAAAGGTTGATTAATGTCTATGCCAATGCCAAGTCTTGACAAATACTAATGTGACAAAAACTAAATTAGCAGAAAGGTAATTGAATAAAGTGATTTATTAAACACCAAGTTATTGTATTTGTATACTTCCAACTTATGAATACTTAAAGCAGATGATGGCTCTCTATAGTGTCTTCTGACACTCACAAGTTCACCCACATCTGGATTTTCCATCTCTTACAAAAAAAATAAAAAAATAAAAATGCAGGCTCACAGCTTTACTGGAGAGTTCCCTGATCTGAAACGCAGCAGCACAACTGTACACAGCCGTTGGCGGAGTCAGTCATTGAGAGAGAGTGGTGGGTGAACAGGTTCAGGGAAAGTCCACAGGAGAAGTGCCCACACTGGTAGGGCTGCAGGGGAAGGCCAGGTCAAAAGAGCCAGGGGTCATGCCCAATATCCTATGGTCTGCATGGGGTGTCTCACCATGCAGGAAATCATCTTCGTCGCCAAGTGATCGCTGGAACAGAGGAAGTGGAGATGCATACAGGTACAGTAAAGACGCTAAAAAAGCTCTGTCTGCACACTTCATGCATGGACCATCAAAGTGACAACTCACAACCAACTCACAGCCATGCACACAAAAACCCATAAAAAACGGCAGTTGGTGTTACTTTCTTTTTCCGGAGGAAAGGTTCTCTGTGTTGTTACTATCAAACATGGCTGATGCACAGCTGCTGCTTCTCACGTTCATTCATTATTGTACATAGGAATGCACAAGGTGACTACGGGCATTCCTGGCTACGGGCATTCCTATGCACAAGTAATTCCTCGTGTGGAATTACACTTTTTGTAGTTATTAGTGCCACGGTGCGAAGCATCGAGGCATCTCTTAATCTTCTCCATACTTATTCTTTATTTATTCTGCCGCAAAATTTCGGCACGTAACTAGTAAGAAAACCCTGACAATATATATATCAAAACGTGCGTCTTGATCTGGAAAGGGTTGCTATGACTTTTGGTGTCGATCTTCCAATTTTTCCCAACGTTATTCCCAAAAAACTACCGATAAATCTCCATTGAAAATGAATTGGGATTTTTCAAAATCAACACAGACTTTTTAACTTTTTCCAGAGCCAGACAGATTTCTCATACCTGCACGTAGAAATGTGATTAATATATCAAAACGGAGGACAACTTGTGCTCTTTGCACAACATCAAACAGTTTTTTCATAACATGTAAACTTTTAACTCTAGGAGCTCTCCTGCGAGGGCTGGAAAGCACTTTTTCATCAAACCTAGAGTGGAGACGGCAGTTGCTAGAGTGTGAGAAGATGTAAAATTTAACCTGAATTTTTTTCTGATTGTCGAGCTCGCGGCCAAACCGTAATAGGGAGACAAATACTTTCTGGGGGATGGTTCTTTTACATCATAAAATGTACCCATAACAGGCGGGGTCTGCACAAAATTTAAACTGTGCCGCCCTTACCGCCAGTAACACCTCTCCCCATTGAGTGCAATGCAATGAATCGCTTTCTTCAAAAAAATCTCCCTCTGTGTTAGGACTGCTAAGAATCGCTCCACATAAGGCCTATCTGGAAAAAGAGAGAGCCTTGGAGCACCGTCTGGCTTCTGAGCCGCTGACGGTGTCCTCGGTTTTCAGATCGGAGTTACGGTTTTCTCTTAATAAACACTTGTTCTGGGGGTGGTCAAACTGCAGATTTTATCTGATTTTGGAAGGTTCTCTCAGTCAGGCC
>OMKQ01066259.1:0-14772 GCA_900302335.1 Phycis phycis | reverse complement strand
CACGCACACACGCACACACACACACACGCACACACACACACACACACACACACCCCCCCACACACGCACACACACACTCCCCACGCACACACACACACACACACACACACACACACACACACACACACACACACACACACACACACACACACACTATGTAAATGTGTATGTTCTCTCTGATGGTGGTTGACATGGGTCTCGTAATGTACATTACTACAGGGGATTCTTGTTATGGGAGTGTGGTAGACTCCATGACAACAGAACATCCATTCTACACTATTCTGGATTCAGTTAGTTAACAGGAGATGTGCCTCTTCAGGGGAAAACCCTCATTAGGCCTATTGAAGAGAACTTCAGGCATAGATGGTAAGAGTCCAAAACTCCCCTAAAGTCACCACGCTAATCCAAGCAGCCCAAATAAGATGACCTCAGGGATTCATAGAGATCACCAGGCTTATAAAAAGGTCTCTGAGGTTGTGGTTGATACTACGTACCAGGGATGCTTTCAGACACGCTCCTCGCAAAACCAAAGTACAACGTCATGTCACTGCAGCCGTAGGACAGCGCAGGCTCAGAGGACAAGAGGGGCTCTGAACAATGAAAAAAGGAAGGTGCAGCCAAGAAAACCTGAAGGGCAGGGAAGACGCGGAGACCGGAGATTCCGGTTCTACAAGGTGGCGAGGAAACACCCCGGGCGGTCACCACGCAGTGTCACAACCGATAGAGTCATTGTTGTTAGGTTGTGAGGTTGTGAGGCCGGACAACATGACCGTCAGACGGCCGGGTCCATAGAGCCGCTCCATAGAGCCGCTCCCCTGGTCTGTGACATAAACATGGCGCCGTTCGGTCCACGGCGGTGAGACAACTGAACAAGACATCCCAATGGACAAAAGGAAGACCAGACGTGATCATAGCCCCCGAGCCCTCCCTCCAGACCACCGCCCAGAGACCACCGCCAGCCGCCGCTCTAACAAACTCAAGCCTTCCAAATGAGAAGGGGGTGATCGGCATTTGCGGAGGTAGATAAACATGTGGATTCTCTCATTCTATCTCAATGAAGAACACACAGGGGGTTGTGTTGCTGGTAACTGTAGTGCGGCTGACTCATGAAGTGGAAACTCAGCATTTCCATGCATGGTTGGCAAGATTAGCGTCCCTCGTTTCTTTCCGTGAGGTGACACCGTGGTGGGGGATGAGGGCAGAATTCCCCGATCCAATCTGCACTGTTCAGACAAGTTGCGTTTGACCCACAGTCCTATGGCAAGTTCATCCAACACACTGTGGCTCACATCCATCGCACGCTCACCGCTAACAGCCTCCAGTCGGACAGGTGGAGGAGGACTTCCTGTTCAACAAGGTTAGAGGTCAACAGAGGTCATGCTGAGGTCAATGCAATTTCCCTCGAGGATTATTAAAGTACTTCTGTCTGTCTGTCTGTGTCTTCTTCTGACACCAGCAGACTCTGCAACTCTGCAACTCTGAATTAAGTACGAGGGGGGAAATGATTTGCCATGGAATGGAAAGAATGTTATTCCCCTTGTCCAGCGAGTCCTGGAGAAAAGGCTTATTTTACAGCACGCGCCTTTTCCAGAGTACAATAACAGCCTGAGACCAGCGCAGCCAAGTCCGTTAGGAAAAGGTGAGGAAAACTTAGAAGAGCAAATCAGAGACCATCACAGTAGAGTTGATAATGGAAAAACCATTTTTATTGGCTTGTGGCATCGATCATGAACCTCAATTCCAATGCTAAATATTGTTTTTCTTTCCTTCAGAAACTGCTACCAGAAGCCAAGTTGCTGTGGTCATACAGAATACCACAGTGGCGTGTTCCTATTACGATGGAAAAACATGAAGCTGTAGACTCCCAAGGGCCTGCAATCTGTGTCAATCAGACGTGATGTGATACAACAATAGGGTCTCTGTCCATTTCCTCAGCCAGTAATGTATTCATACGGCCCTGAATACTGTATAAATTTACATGGAGGAATGGAACTAACATGGGGACCAGTTTGAATGAATGGTTCGCTTTCTGTACTTTAATGAGGATGATCTATGATTTCCATATTGGTCCATCAGCCATAGGCCGCAAGTAGCTTCAGCAAATGTCGCAAGGCGTTCATCAAATGGCATGTATTCCACTTAAAGGACATGTTGCATGAAAACCCAAACCCACAAAATCAACACACACAACTCCTGTCACACTTGTATGATTGATCACCGTTTAGAGGGTTCAACCCACCATGAGTAGTAACAGTGACTTATGAAGCACCTTAAAACACAGCCACACCCTGGTTTGTAATCCAAATACATCTTTGTTTGGCATTAATCCTCAAAAACAAAAAAGGAAAGGGGGACTAAATCAGCAAACACAGAGCTGAAGTCGGGGGATAAAAAAAACAACAACTGGCAGACCCAGTTGTTGAGGGGCAGCCAGACCAGCTGACCCAGTGTGGGGGGAGAGAAAGGAAGGCGAGGTGGAGGTCCTCTGTTTACTCCACACAGTGTGTCGATCATCTGAGGGCTAGCGGCCAAGTTGGGGCTCCTTCTGACTTCGCTCCCAGAAAGGGAAGGCAAAAACAACAGCATCTACTACTGCAGCGAGATCCACTTCTACTGCAGCGAGATCCACTACTACTGCAGCGAGATCCACTTCTACTGCAGCGAGATCCACTACTACTGCAGCGAGATCCACTTCTACTGCAGCGAGATCCACTACTACTGCAGTACATAGTGCTTTATATTCCTTGAGTGGGTGATCAGCCAAGGTTTAGTGTACATTACTACCTGTGACTCCACAAAGCACTGAAATGTCACAGGCGACAAATCTGGATTGCAAAACCATATCTAGAATTTCTGTCATGATCCATGAACACACGAGACGAAGAAAGACGACTGGTTCTCCTTTACCTAAAACAACACGGATCAAACAAAGCCCCTTTCTCACACAAACGTCTTTAGACAATGCCGAATGTGTTTGTCTTTCGACTCAGGTGGAGACATGATGTCATGGAGATGAATGCTTGCTGGGAGGAAATGGAATGGTGGTGCCTAGGTTTCATGTGTGGTGCCTGTCATTATATTCCTTACTTCCTGGAAACCTTGTCATAGACCAAGAAAGGCTAGACTTTTTGTGGCTATTCTGTGACAAGGACACTTTACATTGTTGGGATTTTGGTGGAGGTCAGGATGTTGATAGATGAATGATTAGTGTCATTAGTGTCGTTGGAGGGTGATTATGTTAAACATCTACAGTAGCTCAGTGGGTAGAATGGGTCATCCACTAACCGGAGGGTTGGCGGTTCGATCCCCACCTCCAACTGTCGAAGTGTCCTTGAGGAAGACACTGAACCCCAGATTGCTCCCTGTGTGCTGAACATAGCTGCCCACTGCAAATTGTAAGTCGTTTTGGATAAATGTAATTAGCTAAATGTAAATCTATCTGGCTGTAAGACAGAACAAGGGGATCGAAGCCTTTTTTTTTGGTTGTTTATGATAAACTGATGAAGGTCAAAGATCGGCCAACAAGATAACAAGATACCCTCCCAAGACTTCACTTGGCCATTGTTTGCTCAGTCTCCAGCTCTTTTCACAATCACTTACCACCACATGATGAAAGAGAAGTTCCCAGGACTGGCTGAGCTTCTGGTGCAACACCATGTCAAAGAAGTCATAGATGAAGTAACCTGTGAAGACAGTGGGCGTTTGGTCAGTTTTATCCTCCTCATTAAGCTTTTGATGCTTCACCTCATGAAGCCCATCTAAGGCGGGCTCCTATAGGTCAAGAGCAGCCCTCGCCAACATCATACATGTCAGTGTGGGACCCTGCTTCCATGACGACAACGGCAACCAAGATGCGGCTTGGCGAGGAGCTATTTATACACCCACCTGCCCCCACCCAGCTATAGCCTGTAGCCATGGAAACGGCTTTTCAGACACTGAAAAATAATGAGGCGCTTAAGATAGGCTGGAAGAATGGGGGCGGGGGTAAGAAGAACCCCTCTTTTGTGAATTTGACGAACACATCCACCTGCCAATGGAGCTCAATGTGAGACTATTGGACTCACACATCATAGCAAAAACATTAGCCACCATGATTTTTCTAAAAATGGATGTTCTTTCTTCTAGCAGGATTGTGAGCTTCATGTTGCCCCACACCTTTGAGGATCCTGAATAAGAAGCCAACAGATTGGTTTTGACCATTGCTCTTGATTTATGCAGAACAGCATGACCATTGCTCTTGTTTTATGCAGAACAACATGACCATTGCTCTTGTTTTATGCACATCATTTGATGAGTTGTGACTTGAAGCCAAAATTGTTTCCAAGTGTGCCGAGAACAAGCGCCCAACACTGACATCCAACCTGGACAGCAGCTGAATATGGTAGCTCCCGTGTTGTTCTGGCACGTCGCCTGGCCCTCTTCCCCGGACTTCCAATCACAATTGCTTCTCTAATTGGGGGTGGGTTTGATACGGTGACTGAGGAGTGGCCAATAGGAGCACTGATGAGGCATTTTCATAAATAACCAAGATGGCTTCCACTGATGTATCACTGGTTTTGTTGCTCTGGTTGGTTGTTGGGTCTATCCAAATGCGTCCAAAGGGTTTTTAGTCCTAGAGTTAGGTGAGGATAATCCTAACCTGTTGTTGCTGCCCCTTGGAAATCAAAAACGAACTGAACTTCCAAACCAATTCTCATTTGCGAGTTGGTCTAGTAGGTATTGGGACATTAACATTGGTTTAAGAAAGGTCATGCAGAATCACATATGAAAGAAACATGAGTCAACCTGTAAGTCAGAGTCCAATCTAGTTTATAGCAACACATTAGGGGAATCTCAATGGCAGCAGGCTCCTTCATTCTTTCAGTCTGTTGCATGATGCTGCTGCTGCTGCTGCTGCTGGGCTGAAGGCCACCAACAGCACAATGACTGAAGCATAGGCCAGTCAGGACACAGCTGAATGGACCATACAATGAACCTCAGAGTCTGCTGAGACCCCGAGAATCAGACCATGCTGTTGGTCCAGCGAGGGCACAGGAAGTGGCTCCACTCACTGGATCTGGGGGAGCATGACTTTCCATTGTCCATAGCAAAGGACGTTGCACAAGACTGAGTATAAATCATCTGAGATCATGCACTTCGTGTCCACATGGGGGGGGGATGTGGCTATCTTGGTGGGATGTGGCTATCGTGCCTGGGACCAACCAAGAATGCCCTCCATTGATCTACAACTGCTTTTCCACTAGGAATGCGGAACATTCTGAGAATTCTGGGGGAGCCGGTGCTGAAGGCACAGATACAGAGCAGAAGATTGGTTTACAAGACTCGGGACTGTAACGTGAGTGTCAGTGAAAGAGGACAGAGAATTCCTGTTCTAACTTGGCACTTGTTTCAGATGCACATGTAAATGTGGTAAAGAGCCTTGAATATCTAAAAGTGAACTAAAACAAGTTATATGAATCAGTCTTCACCAGTTAACATGAGGTTCCAGGAAGCTAACCCATTTTAAAACACGTGCATTTACATTGTGTCAGTTCAGACTTTTGCAAACACCAGATCACACCGCAAGAATCCATCCATCCAATAAATAAATTACTTTGGGTAAATAAATTACCCAAAGTGCTTTTACCTCATCAGAACCCAGCAGTCACAATATACACAACATATAGGAGTCACCATATAGGAGTCACCATATAGGAATCAGGCCTGACGTCAACACACGGTTTCTACTCACCAATGGAAACTGATACCAACGCGTGTGAAAAAACAGAGTGGGTCTCTATCAAATCTTCAGCCATCTGTGGGTGAACGAAAAAGCTGAAAAGAAAGAAGAACAATGGATTTTATTTTATTTCATTTTAAATACCGTAACTGATATTTAAACGAACGAATTAAAAACAACACAAATTGAGAGCAAACGACGGCTTACCAGAGTATTGCCCACGTGCCGGTGATGATACTATGGACAAACGACGTACAGATATTTCTCCATCTCCATGCATTGTTGCGCGCTGATTCGGGCAGTGGTAGTTGTCCGTAAGCACTGTTTACCAATCGGAAAAATCCCACGGAGCCAGCCGTTGTTAAAATCACCGAATTCAACTCCATGGTGGATGGTGACTTTAGTGGAAAAACTGGTAGCCCTCACTTGCTGTCAGAAACTCGTGGGCTCCCAATAATCCAAAGACAAAGATAGATGAATATCCTAAGGAATGACCGAGAAAAACTGTCGAAATGAGCAACAATTTCGGACCAATCATTAAAAAAATGCTTTAGCCTATATCAATCATGCAATTGCGCGAGTTATTTCCACGCTGCTGTCCGAACATACAAGGATGAATATGTGAAACAACTTACGTCAAGGTGTTGATGCTTCACACTCAGAACCAGAGAAGTCGGTGTAGCCTGTGGTGGACGTGAATCTGTCTCGCCTGAGCAGCACGTCGGTCCAGCAGCCCATGCTTTGCTTGTGTAACTTTTGGAGCGCGCTGTATAACAGACACCCCCCGCCCTACTACGAGGGGGCGTGGTTAGCCCTGCGTCACGCGGTAGCCCCGCCCCCATTCCATTGATTAGATTCAGTACCGCTCTCGGCTCGTTCGTTCTCGTCTCGCCACGGCAGGAGCCTCTCTTCTGGGAGAGGTAATAAAGACAACAACTGTATGTTAGAGCTTCCGTATCGATGCCATACACAGAGGAATAGCTCACTGCGCACCACCCAAGTGGTTGGGGTCTACTATGGTTACACAGCAAAACAGAACCAAAAATGTACGGCACGTTTTTCGTGCAGCGGCGACACCATGCGGTTATCAAACGACATCAAATGCGTGTTCCTCCAGTAAATAAGAACGTTTTTTTTAACAATGAAAAACTGTGAAAATAGATAGCCCTCTCATTTCAACCGGAAGTACTTAATTAGTCATTAGTATTTCATTGTGAATAATGTGCCACACACAATTCAAATAAAATACAATGAAGTCAAAGTCAAAGTGAACTTTATTGTCAAACCTACCATACAATTAGTGCAAGTAATTATACAGAGGATCGAGATTGCAAATGTGCAATAATTGTAACAGACAACAAATAACAATTAAATGAGCAAACAAGCCATGATTTCAGTGCCTTTAGCACGTCTCCCACTTAAGAGATGTGATACAGACAACATACAAGTACAAGACAACAAGTACATGTTAAAAACAGTTTAAAGTGTCCCAGTCAGGTCTAAAATGTAGTTCCACTGCGTGGTTTAGAACGGTTGAGATGACTGGTGGATAACGTATTGCCAGCCTGGGAACCAGATGAATCCACGTGGTGATGGTGGCACTGCCTGAGTCTGGCCCCTCCCATTCAGAGAGAGTTCCAGCAGTCCTGGCCCGGGTCGTTGAGCTAACATGGGGCGTGTACACCAAGATGACACCCTAAGGGGGCGCCATTTTCTCATTCTCATTTTCATGAACAACCAATACTAATGGCACCCATCACATGATTCGTTGCTCTGATTACTTGTAGGTCTATTCAATTGCGTCTAGAGGCATGTTGGACTGCTCCCTTTGATGCCGCCGCTTGGAAATCTAAAATGAACTGTGGTTAATTTGCAAATATGTCTGCGATCTCTTATTGGGACGACTAAGGGGGGACGTATGGAGATTGGGTCCCTTGTTGGAAGGAGAGACTTCTCCTTTATGATGATATGTCACATGGTCTGAATGACTTCAATCGCGAATGCAGTTGCTATAGTTTTTTATGGATTATTTTATGCTGTGCGCGGAAGAAGTGATGAAGTGACTGCTGTGATCAGCTGTTTCCTGGTTTTAAAACTCCCGGCTGTGGGTCGCACAACCGCGCACGTTATGGACACCTCCGCCCATCTCACGCAATTGCCGGGAGATCGGCGGCTTGGATTTCCATAGCAATGGAGGCGGCAGAAAGTGTTCCCTCCTAGGCGTGATAGGGTTAGGAAGACATCTTTGCCCTTAACATATATAATATATTATATATAATATAGAACAATACCACCATGGCAGAACAACTTGAGGTACAGAATTATACCTGAACATGACCACGGATCAACTATGGAGGTTCCAGGTTCAGAAAGTCAAAGCCCTGACCAGTCATTTGAGTCATTTGTCACCACTCAGATGAATTACAACCCTAAATCTTAGTCATGAATTGAATGCTATTACTCTCTTTTAACTATATATTTGTTTGGGCTTTTGTGCATTTGTGGAAAGGATAGTAAAGAGAGAGAAGCAAAATTACAATACCAATATTACAATAAAACATGAGGGAGGAACTCCAACGATAGGCCAAAATAATTAATGTTTATTTGAGAATGAGATTCTCCGAAAAATGTAAAATAGGGGGTGTGGGATTTTCAAGGTTTTATAAAGATTCATTTGTTCATCAAATTGACGTCCATAAAACCTCAGTGTCCCCATTGACTTAAATTGGAAATGTTTGGCTTCACCGCTGCACTAATCTAATCTAATCTAATCGAATCGAATCTAATCTAATGAATCCGGACCGAGCGAGCCGTGCGGTCCCCGGAGACCACGTGATACGCCCCCAGCGCGTCGCCCGTCACGTGACCTTCACGTTACAACACAGCTGATCGTAACTGCTGTTCATCCTTACGAACGGTCGGCGGTGAGGCTCGAGGAAGACGGAGTTTGGAAATTGGCAATCTACGTCAGTTTTTTTGGGTGGATGGATATCAATTTCTCCTATTTTGGAAACAGGTGGGATACTATAACATAAGATATCTTGTTTCTTAAAGAAAAACTGTGCAACCCCATGGTCGTAGCTTCCGCTAAACATATTGTACACATTCCTGCGTTAAGAGACCCGAGGGCACTGCTGTTGAGATGTTGTTACAGCCTCCTGTTATTATGATGATCAGTCTCGGAATAAAGTCATTGTAATAGATAGACACAATAGATAGACTATATATAACACATAGGTTATAGATAACCCTAGAGAGGTTATATATAACACCAGATAGGTCATATATAACCCCAGATAGGTAATATATAACACCAGATAAGTAATATATAACTCAAGATAGGTAATGACATCAGATAGGTAATATATAACCCCAGATAGGTAATATATAACACCAGATAAGTAATATATAACTCAAGATAGGTAATGACATCAGATAGGTAATATATAACACCAGATAAGTAATATATAACTCCAGAGAGGTAATATCTAACTCAAGATAGGTAATGACATCAGATAGGTAATAGACCCCAGAGTGTTCTTTTTTCCAACTAGAATGAATCAAGACTTGAGCCCAGAAGATGGGGAAGTGACTGCACTACTCTGCCAGGAGACTGACCTGCAAGATGGACAGTAAGCTGATCCAACACTTTTTAACACGCATTTATGATCAGCCTACTTTCTACCAAAATACTTGTAATATCTGCAGCGCCATTTGTGCCTTTGCCTGTACTTGTTCAGAATGAGGGAGGTGTCTGTGGAGGGTCACAAGGTGCTTCTGGTCCACACCCAGGGCCGGTACTCTGCTGTGGGCAGTCGCTGCACTCATTACAATGCTCCTCTAGTCAAAGGTAAAGGCCTGCTGATCTGTCGCTTGTCGACAAACCCCAGTGTGTGTGCAGACAGGTTTAGAAGGGCTGTCCTTCCTGGGTTAGGGTTTGGGTTTGGGTTCCTAACCCTAACCCTAACCCTTCCTGGGACTGGAACGGAAAGATGGATACAAGCTAGGATAACACATCTCATTGCTATATGCTATATACATGCTATATTTATATGTATGTTTTACGCCATATGCCATATTTTATGCCATATAGCGGCGGAGAAGAAGCGACAGTATGTTATTATGTAAAAGATTGCGTGTCATTTTCGACATGCCACCCTAACTGATGTTGGGAAATAATATTGTCTGGTAATTTAGGAGTCTTGCTGGGCAACAAAGTCAGATGTCCCTTCCATGGTGCTTGTTTCAATGTCATGACTGGAGATATAGAAGAGTTTCCAGGTCTTGACTGTTTGCCCTCCTACAAGGTAGTGATGCACGTGATGCAACTATTTTTATGTAAATGTAGTTTTTTGTTGTAAAATGTAGAAATAAGAGTTTCATTACCAAATTAGTGGAGAGACTGTAGAAGAAAATGAACTGTAACAAGGCCTCTGTGAAAAATGAATGAGGTTTGACTGATAACACAAGATATGGTGAAGTGTACATATCTTCAAGAAACATACACCGCCTCTGTTGACCTGTTAACTGTTAACCTTTCAGAATCCCAAACCTATTTTACTTTTCAAACCGACAGACCTCCTGAATGCTGGAGCTAATTTGATCAAAATGGTTTTTACAAATATTTTAAGAAATGGTGCTTACTTGTTCCCTCACCTGGCTAGTGGCTTTGGACATAATTGTCTAATATGGCTTAATAACAGAGGAATCATGTGGAATACATCTGACAGGTTAAAGTCCAGGATGGAAGTGTGTACATCTCATTCAACACAAAGGTAATTGAAGACCAAGAAACCAAATTCAGCGGTTTTTGAAAAACATCTTTTACTTGACTCTTAAATGTACAAACTCCTAAACTCTGTTTTCCTCTATTTCTAAATAATAGTTGTTGTTGATGATGTCATTCCCATAGTCTCTGAAGCTCAGCAGACGGGTGAAACAGATGAGCAGTCGAGAACTGGAGGTCAACCACAGCACCCTGCTGGTAGGAGGAGGTAATGCTGATCACCTGAGACCAACACACACACACACACACATGGTTCCATGAACACATACACAGGTGTTGTTTCTGTGCAGGCCCTGCCGCCCTGCTCTGCGCCGAGACGCTGAGACAGAACTTCTACAAGGGTCGGATCGTCATGGTAACCAAAGACACACTGCCACCGTTTGACAAGCCCAAGCTTAGCAAGGTGAGCGATCCAAATCAGTTCCCACTGAATAATAACGATAGCAGGTTTACATACTCTTACATATGTAGATACTAGTTATACTTCTCATATAACCACAAAGCAAAAAACGGAATGTTTTACAGGCAATGAATTCAGACAGTAGCAAAATTCTGCTTCGTTCTGACGACTTCTTACAACAATATGGAATAGAGGTGTGGACACAAAAAGAGGTAGGACAAAGAGAGACAAATCTGCTTAATGTTGTGCTTGCTTGAAAGAAACGTTTGTTATTTCTGCCCTGGCTGATTAACAGTACAGTAGGCCAGCAGGCTCACCGCAGGTGATTGCCTTTTTGACATGACTCATCATTCGCAGACGATTGGAACCAAAGTCATAGAGACTTGACAGAGTTGATAGAGGAGTATGACAGTGTTATTGTTACAAGGTTAATAAGAATATGTACTGGAGAGCATACTGAGACATGTATCAATACTGTCTTGATGCTGGTGGTGATGGGGTGTGTGTGTGCGTGTGCGTGTGCATGTGTGTGCGTGTGTGTGTGTGTGTGTGTGCGTGTGTGTTTCAGGTGGTGTCAGTAGAGCCGATGGATAAGGTGGTGAGGCTGAGTGACGGCACAGTGCAGCCTTATGACCAGCTTCTCATCGCAACGGGTTGTAGGTTAGACTGCATGTTCCTTCTCCATGTTAACTCTGTTACAGACTGCATGTTCCTTCTCCATGTTAACTCTGTTACAGACTGCATGTTCCTTCTCCATGTTAACTCTGTTACAGACTGCATGTTCCTTCTCCATGTTAACTCTGTTACAGACTGCATGTTCCTTCTCCATGTTAACTCTGTTACAGACTGCATGTTCCTTCTCCATGTTAACTCTGTTACAGACTGCTAGGAGGCCTCACACACAGAACAACAGCACAGAAACATGCAACTTGCATTTTGGTACAATGGCAACACCGCGTTTAGCTTCTGACGTTAACGTCTGCAAAAGCTACTCTTAAAATAATGACATGGTTCAGATGGTCTACTTACTCGGTGCAGTAAGATAACAGATAATGCAAATAGGTAGTACAGATATGTGCAGTATATATAAAGTACAGCATAGAGCAGCATAGATGGGTGTATGGGTAGTGACAGTTTGTACACTATGGTAATAAATAATAAGGTGGGATAATGCAGTTACGGAGTCTATTTGACTTTAAAGAAGAACCAGTATTTCAGACTCAGGATATAATTGATTCCAAATATAGACACACTAACTAAAGATAAAACTAGCTCATCATGTTCCTGCGACCTCTGGCTAGTCATGTGATTAAATACAACAGTTGAGGAGTAATTTCCCTAATGTTCTCGTCTCCTCCTGCATGCCAGGGCCCGGCTGCTAGGCTGTCCTGGCCAACACCTGGAGGGAGTCCAGCTGCTGCAGACTCACCGGGACGCCCAGGAGATCCATAGCTCCTGTCAGGGTCAAAGGGCAGTCATCGTTGGCGCATCCTTCATAGGTGTGCGATAGGAATGAGATAGTGTTAGGAGTGATAGACTTCATAGACTTCATCTTTTATTGAAACCAAAAGAATATATGATTAGGGTTTTACAAATCCACTTTACAGAATATGAAATCCTTGCACATCTTATTTATTGCTCTATATTAGCACAGGTTCCGTTATAAGCTATTTGTTTATAATCAGCTTGAACGTGATGTATGAGACTGAAAAGACCATATGTATCTATGATTGAATGACTCACTCCTCCAGAGTGTTTGTGGTGTGTATTCCCCAGGCATGGAGGTGGCTTCCTACCTGTCAAACAAAGCTGCCGGCGTGGCCATGGTGGGCACCACTGAGTATCCCTTTGAAAGATCACTGGGCCCAGAGATTGGGAAGATGATTATGCATGTAAGAAGCAGCCTATGTTCTTGGTATCAGTGCTGCCACACTGTGCTGTATTCACACAAAACAACCTCCCCTGTTTTGGCTCTAGATGTTGGAGGAATACAATGTCAAGTTCTACATGAAGGATAGAGTTCTTGAGATCAGAGGAGAAGGTGGCAAAGTAAGACACAAATAATGCCTTCTCTTGACTCTTGATAGTGAAAACCTGAAGTCCACAGTCTCTGATCTCAACATATCATTCTGCCAATCCTCAGGTTAAAGAGGTGGTCCTGCAGAGTGGTGTCGTTCTGGAAGCTGATGTGGTTGTTGCAGGAATTGGTAAAATATGAATTGCCTCTATTTTGATAATGCAGGCGTAAACTTGACTGGCTTGTAGACGTTTCACGTTCTGTGTTCACACATCTCACATGAACATGGTGAACAGGTGTCGTCCCAAATTCTGACTTCCTAATGGGAAGCCAAGTGCAGGTAGACTCCAGGAAGGCTGTGATCATTGACGAGGTAAAGCACTGGCATACGCAATACATACACCATCCCTCTTTGTCTTCTGCATGTCATCTGTTTCCTGTGTACCTTAATGTCTTTTCTTACTGACTGTGCGTCGGTCAAAACTACTTTCAATTTCTTAATGAGGTGCTTATTAACATTGCGTATACTGAAACACACATTCGGAAGCTTGTGTTGAGCTGAGTAATGCTGATTATTGAATAGCATGGGGGAAGAACCATAAAGTTCTGTAAAAAAATATGACTCCTCTGTTTCAGTTCATGAAGACCAACGTACCAGACATCTATGCTGCTGGGGATGTCACCTCCTTTCCTCTTACTATCCGTGGTGACCAGAGGGTCCATACCGGTCACTGGCAGATGGCACACGCCCACGGTAACACGCCAGTACCATTCCAGGAGCCATGTCTTGGTATTTCAGAAGCTGTCGTGGACATCTTGGTATCCTCAGGCAGCAAATCTTGATTCCACTTGTCTCTCCCACAGGAAGAGTTGCTGCCTTAAACATGCTCAACAAACCCACCAAGATCAATTCTGTTCCGTTCTTCTGGACTGTGTTGCTCGGAAAAAGTATCCGATACGCAGGTGAAACATCTTGAGGAACGTTGTACCCTAATTGATTAGAATGTTAATGCGACAAGTCATGCACTGTATTTCCTTATTTCCGTATTTTAGGTTATGGGGAAGGATACACAGAAATCATCTTCAAAGGCAAAGTGGAGGAAGGAAAGTTCCTGGCGTTTTACATCAAGTGAGCAGCAGCAGCGTACGAGTCTTTGGGCAGAACATGAACATGATGCAGAGGATGAACCGCGTGCTGTCCTGTGTTACAGAGAGGAGCAGGTTGTCGCAGCAGCCAGCCTCATGTTTGACCCGGCTGTTGCTCGGGTGGCAGAACTCATGTCCCTGGGGCAGCTTATCACTAAGACACAGGCGCAGTGAGTGTGTGTGTGTGTGTTGTGAGTGAGTGAGTGAGTGAGTGAGTGAGTGAGTGAGTGAGTGAGTGAGTGAGTGAGGAGTGAGTGAGTGTGTGTGTGTGTGTGTGTGTGTGAGTGTGTGTGTGAGTGTGCAGGCGAGTGAGTGAGTATGAGTGAGTGAGTGAGTGTGTGTGTGTGTGTGAGTGAGAGTGTGTGGTGTGTGTGTGTGTGTGTGAGTGTGTGAGTGAGTGTGTGTGTGAGTGTGTGTGTGTGTGTGTGTGTGTGTGTGAGTGAGTGAGTGTGTGTGAGTGAGTGAGTGAGTGAGTGAGGGTGTGAGTGAGTGAGTGAGTGAGTGTGTGTGTGTGTGTGAGTGAGTGTGTGTGTGTGTGTGAGAGAGAGCGAGTGAGTGAGTGAGTGAGTGAGTGAGTGTGTGTGTGAGTGAGTGAGTGAGTGAGTGAGTGTGTGAGTGAGTGAGTGAGTGAGTGTGTGTGTGTGTGTGAGTGAGTGAGTGAGTGAGTGAGTGTGTGTGTGTGCGAGAGACGCAAAGTGAAAAAT
>OMKQ01066258.1:0-18601 GCA_900302335.1 Phycis phycis | reverse complement strand
CGTGTGTATGTGGACTTCTGCCAGAGGACACTGTGCATATTTTGAGCCTGTGTGTCAGCTATTGAGTGTGTGTGTGTGTGTGTGTGTGTGTGTGTGTGTGTGTGTGTGTGTGTGTGTGTGTGTGTGTGAGTGAGTGAGTGAGTGAGTGAGTGAGTGTGTGTGTGCGTGTCGCTGGCTGGACAAGCTGTTCAAAATAAATGCTGTTTGTTTATTACATTATATATAATCTGCAACCCTGTATTTATTTTTCAGATCTGACGACCTGAGCTGGTTGAAGTTGTAGTGTGTGGTCCAGGAACAAAGATGGTCTGAAACCAGTGTGTTACCTATATCAGGGATGTCTATTTTGAATAAATTCATCTTAATAAATTCCCCTTCAGTTATTGTTGTATTGTAATATTATTGTTATTCCTCTTGTGCAGTGAGTCACGGCTGAATGGCAAGCAAGGCAACTTTAATCCACTTAAATAACTCGATACTTATTTTTCCCAAATGAAAGTATGTTCAATATTATATTCATACTATATCTTACTTGTTACTTTCCACCTCTATATTTGTATGTATTAAATTCCGTCGGACTCATGGCTTCAGAGATATTATCATTGTCTGCTCAGATAAATGCCTCACTCACAAGATATACAAATGCATAAGAAAAGTACACTGACATGTCCAAGCTTCTGGTGCCTTCGTCCCGGTTAAATAATCCGAGCGACATGGGATAGAATGTGATCATTCATCTACCGTTTGTGTACTCCCACCCTAAAGCGTCTTGATAATATTAACCACCGTATACCAGACATTAAAACTAATACATTAATATGATCTTATGTTCAATTATATGGGGTGTTATTCTATACAAGAATTAATCGTATGTGTATTTTTTTTTATCCTATTAGAAAACTCGTGCACCTTATTTTCAAAAAAGTGACCATGATGAACTTTGAACCCTTGTTTCCGGGTTATTCATCCGGGTAATTGAGCAGTGGCGCTCGTCCCGCGTACTCGTATCTTCTTACGTAACCTCGTCAGTTCGTTCCGCAAGAAGTGTTAAGAACGACGTAATTCTCTTACGTGAATTGCGGTTGCGGCTGAGGACGTCCATCGTGTGGCGGTGTCGTTCGCCGTGCGTGGTGCCTCTACGAAACAACCACCGGAGAAGTCTGCTCAGTTGTACAAAAGAAATGTGGTAGTGTGTGAGATCCAGTCTTCGAGGTTCAACGTTTGACTTTGAAGGTGAAGTAAATGTGGAGTTATTCAAACATTTCAGAAGGTTTCGTTATTCACATGTATTGTGTGGCCGAATGGCTATGCTAACCTTAGCATTAAGCTAGGTAGCTTATGTTACGAAAGTCTGCAACTTAAAGTAAGCATGTTTACATCCGTTTGTTGGATACGATGGTGGAATTTGAACAACACATACAATTAAACATTGATCGGCCACGCCAAATATGTAATGGTGTAAATTAGGAGCCTTCGGCTTACTTTGTCTCTCTCCTTCCACTGAATGGGTTCCTAGTTTACTAGCTAGATTGCTAGTTTACTAGCTTAGCTGCAGGAATCCATTATTGTGCGCGTGTTGACTTCAGGCCACCGCTTGTTGTAAATCTTTACACGTAACCTGTGGAAACCCTAAAGGTGATCCGCATTTCATATTTTAGTCAAATTTAACTTTAATGTCAGCGGTGTTGAGGTATTGTATACAAGTATATTAACACGTTGTGCAGTTATTGTGTTGTATGCTTTAGAACTCTGTCGTGCTCGTGGTGTTAAGGCAGTGTATTAACTAGCAGTGCTGTTATTATGTAGTATGACTAAAAGCTCTGATGTTAGTGTTTAGGTATTGTGCAAAACCGTATTAACTAACTGCTGTTATTCTGTTGTATGATTTTAAAACGGTTACATTTGTGGTTTTTAGGTATTGCATGAAACGATTTCTTAACTAGCAGTGCTGTATTTTTGTAGTTGTAAGGGGCATGGCAGCGGCTTTCCCCTACAGAGGGGTCCCTGGAGGCATGCCTCCTGGCATCCCACCCCCAGCCTCCATCCCTGACTTCATGTCTGAGGAAAAACTGCAAGAAAAAGGTTGGTATGAATTTTAGCATCCACAATATGCATGCAAATACTCAGTGTGATTTGATGTGGATACAAACAATAAATGTATAAATATATAAAACAAATGTTTTCATGTTGTGATGTTGTCGTGCACAAATGCTACCCCACAGCACGGAAATGGCAGCAGCTGCAGGCCAAGCGGTACTCGGAGAAGAGGAAGTTTGGCTTTGTGGATGCCCAGAAGGAGGACATGCCACCCGAACACGTCCGCAAGATCATCAGGGACCATGGAGACATGACCAACAGGAAGTTCCGCCACGACAAGAGGGTCTACCTTGGGTATGAACACTGACCTCAACCACAGAATGTTTCAGGAGAGGAATAAGACTGATATTTTCTCATCAAACTTCATGCACTGCTGCTTGGATGCTCTGCCTCACCTATGTTTCCGGTACGGGGCTACGAAACACCTGACCGTACCTTTGTGTTGTGCAGGGCGTTGAAGTACATGCCCCATGCCGTGCTGAAGCTGCTGGAGAACATGCCCATGCCCTGGGAACAGATTCGAGATGTGCCCGTGCTTTACCACATCACAGGGGCCATTTCCTTTGTCAATGAAATCCCCTGGGTCATAGAGCCGGTTTACATCGCGCAGTGGGGGTAAGAGTCGGCTCTGTTCTCAGCACCCTTTTAAGAACTGTGGTCTTCTCCTGCTGGTCACAGCGAGGTGTACGCCATGTCTCCGTTCTCACGGTTCCTCCGCCCTGGCAGTGCCATGTGGATCATGATGCGGCGCGAGAAGCGGGACCGCCGCCACTTCAAGCGCATGCGCTTCCCGCCGTTCGACGACGAGGAGCCGCCGCTGGACTACGCTGACAACATCCTGGACGTGGAGCCGCTGGAGGCCATCCAGATGGAGCTGGACCTGGAGGAGGACTCCTCCGTGGTGGACTGGTTCTACGAGCACCAGCCCCTCAAGGACACCACAAAGTGAGCCTGGTGTCATGCATCGCTTCTCCTGCTGCCTTTGAAGAAATAAACGGACGATTTACTGCAGACATTACGCTCACATTTAGTGTGATTGTTTGATTGTAGACGTCTCTCTGTGTCCTCAGGTTTGTGAACGGCACCACCTACCGTCGCTGGCAGTTCACCCTCCCGATGATGTCCACGCTGTACCGACTGGCTAACCAGCTGCTGACAGACCTCGTGGATTACAACTACTTCTATCTGTTTGACCTCAAGGCCTTCTTCACTTCCAAGGCTCTCAACATGGCCATCCCCGGTGGGCCCAAGTTTGAGCCGCTGGTCAGAGACATTAACCTCCAGTGAGTACATATTGCTTCTAACTTTGTGAATAAATGCACATGTTTGTTATAACATGGTTTTTGGTATATGCACAAAGACTAAAGTTCTCTTTGTACCTCTTAACAGGGATGAGGACTGGAATGAGTTCAATGACATCAACAAGATCATCATCAGACAGCCAATCAGGACGGAGTACAAAATCGCCTTCCCCTACCTGTACAACAACCTCCCGCATCACGTCCACCTCACATGGTGAGCAGCAGCATCCACGGTCAAATCATGCCGACACTTTGCCTCAATGTACATGGGAGAGAAATACAAGGGAGTGATGATGATCGCACTTTGTAGTGTGGCTTTAATATAACTTAAAATGAATATTTTGAAAGCAGCCTATCAAACTAATATTCCCCCTTGGCAGTTTTGGGTGAAACAACATTGACTACCAGAATAACCAGAAGCATCCTTCTCTTCAGGTACCACACGCCCAATGTGGTGTTCATCAAGACGGAGGACCCAGATCTGCCAGCCTTCTACTTTGATCCCCTGATCAACCCCATCTCCCACAGGCACTCTGTCAAGGTAGGCCCTCCTGTGTGGCTGAGAGGGTGTTGAGTGCCTGACATCATCCACAGTAAACCCCTCTTACAAAGGCGCACTCGCATTGGTCTGCTTGCCCGTGCGTAAGAACTAGAGGGAAATCGAAATGAAGGGTTACTTGAATCGAATCACCGGCTGCATTCCGATTGATTCACCTAAACATTCAGACATGATTTTAAGTGATGGGTTGATACCAAGGCTGTGCGTGTCTGTCCCTGTCCTTCACACCATCATATCCATGTCCTCCCTAGAGCCAAGAGCCTCTGCCGGACGACGACGAGGAGTTTGAGCTGCCCGAGTACGTGGAGCCCTTCCTGAAGGACACGCCTCTCTACACGGACCACACGGCCAACGGCATTGCTCTGCTCTGGGCGCCGCGGCCCTTCAACCTGCGGTCTGGGCGAACCCGCCGCGCCATCGACATCCCCCTCATCAAGAACTGGTGAGAAGACCATGCCTAGTGGACCAGGGTCTCCTGCAGCATGTTCTCCAGAAGTCCTGAAACACATGTGATCTCCATATGGACATGAGTTGTGCGTGTGGTTTTTAAGCTTCTTGTCACCTCCCAGGTACCGGGAGCACTGCCCGGCCGGCCAGCCCGTCAAAGTGCGCGTGTCTTACCAGAAACTGCTCAAGTATTACGTGCTCAATGCTCTCAAACACAGACCACCCAAGGCCCAGAAGAAGAGGTGAGCCTCTGATCACTATAGATGTTTTACATCTGGGTTCGTAGTGCATTTCTAACCTTGGTGTGTTGTTTTGGTTCCCCCCCAGGTACCTGTTCCGTTCTTTCAAGGCCACCAAGTTCTTCCAGTCCACCAAGCTGGACTGGGTGGAGGTGGGCCTGCAGGTCTGCAGACAGGGCTACAACATGCTCAATCTGCTGATCCACCGTAAGAACCTCAACTATCTGCATCTGGACTACAACTTCAACCTGAAGCCAGTGAAGACGCTCACCACAAAGGTAAGGTTTTAATACTGTAGGATGTCATGTCAAATGAAAACCCTCTTACAAAGGCGCACTTGCATTGGTCTGCTTGCCTGTGCGTAAGAACTAGAGGGAAATTAAAATGAATGTTTATTTTATTTAATCACCTGTTACATGCCTGGTGGTTACCTAAACATTTAGACAGGTGCTAAAAGTAGCATTAACTACATCTGTTTTAGTACAGTTAAAAGCTGCAGTCAATGCAGTCCTTATTGTTCCAAACCCCCCCTTGTGTATTGGGATAAAATCATTGGATCTCCTAACGATGGTATGGGTTGAATATTACACCATAGAGAACATTGAGATTCTCTCCCTTTCCAGCCATGTTATGTATGGTTCTGAGCGGCGTAGATGAATGTGGCACCAGGACAATCACCCGTCGGTATCACATTTGGGCTGTCTTCTCTTCCCTCAGGAGCGTAAGAAGTCCAGGTTCGGTAACGCTTTCCACCTGTGCAGAGAGGTTCTGCGTCTGAGCAAGCTGGTGGTGGACAGCCACGTCCAGTACAGACTGGGAAACGTCGACGCTTTCCAGGTAACGATGGCGTCACCATGGGAACCCCCAGCAAACTCATCATAACATTTTTAAATCAGAGGTTTTTTTCAGATCTGTAGAAGTACTGTATTTATGTTTTTATAATGATGAAAATAACTTCTTGACAGAATAATTGTCTCAACATAAATCATGTACAATTAATCTCTAATTAATCAGTCTGTTTCCATTCAAAATATTAAATGGACTGAATATTTTGCCAGTCTGCTATAAGAATGATGACACAAACCCTCTTACAAAGGCGCACTTGCATTGGTCTGCTTGCCTGTGCGTAAGAACTAGAGGGAAATTAAAATGAATGTTCATTTTATTTAATCACTGGTTACATTCCTGTTGGTTACCTAAACATTTAGACATGAGCAAATCCGATTCTCTTCCCACCATTGTGAAAGCAACAAGACTTGACATTTGTGACGGCCTGCTTAATTACCTGCAGGGTCTACTCTACATTCTCCATCATGTGTTTTAAGGCCGTGTTGATGGGCCTCCCTGTCCTCAGGTGGTCTAACAGCAGTGCCGTGTTTCTCTCTAGTTGTCCGACGGGCTGCAGTACATCTTTGCCCACGTGGGCCAGCTGACGGGCATGTACCGCTACAAGTACAAGCTGATGAGACAGATCCGCATGTGCAAGGACCTCAAGCATCTCATCTACTACCGCTTCAATACCGTAAGCTTTCCCAGTGGACAGCTTCCACCTCACAAGCTGCTGAAGAACAAGTGCATGCTTTGTGTTGTCAGGGAAGTCTCAATGGTTTCTCCCTCCCCTCCCAGGGTCCAGTGGGTAAAGGTCCAGGCTGTGGCTTCTGGGCTCCTGGCTGGAGGGTCTGGCTCTTCTTCATGAGGGGCATCACCCCACTGCTGGAGAGATGGCTGGGCAACCTGCTGGCCAGGCAGTTTGAAGGTAAGCAGACGTGCTTGTAGTTCACCAGTAGATTAGATGGTCGTATTTCATGCAGCATCCCCTATGAATCTAACTAATGTACAATGTGCAACAACAACATAATTTACTGATGCCAGGCTAGAGCTAGCTTCCCCACCCCTCCCATGATTATATATCAGGATTGTGGTGCCATTTGTGATTTCATTGCATGATATAGTAATGGTGCCCAACCAAACATCAACATTGAAAGTGCATGTTAGTCATGGGAAATACTTTGTCATTACAAGCCGTTTGCTCCGTCCTCTCCCCCCAGGACGTCATTCCAAGGGCGTGGCCAAGACTGTGACCAAGCAGCGTGTGGAGTCCCACTTTGACCTGGAGCTGCGTGCCGCAGTCATGCATGACATCCTGGACATGATGCCCGAGGGCATCAAGCAGAACAAGGCCAGGACCATCCTGCAGCACCTCTCCGAGTCCTG
The DNA here is from genome assembly GCA_900302335.1 of Phycis phycis. Lineage (NCBI taxonomy): Eukaryota > Metazoa > Chordata > Actinopteri > Gadiformes > Phycidae > Phycis > Phycis phycis. The sequence goes on along the minus strand of OMKQ01066258.1, from coordinate 11,744 downwards.
GAGGTGCTGGAAGGCCAACATTCCCTGGAAGGTTGGTCCACTGAATAATTGTTTGCGTCTTGGGAGCCACGTGTAGTCTGAGATTGTTGGTTAGATTTCCAAACTTTAAACTGAAAGCATTTAATGAAGGAAAGTGGCCACACCAATAAAATACATTTACCCCACTTGAATTGAATCCTAAAACGTATTAACAGCCATAGAGTGCCGTGACAGTGAGAACTTCTGTATCATGCCTGACCTGCTCCAGGTGCCGGGCTTGCCCACGCCCATCGAGAACATGATCCTGCGCTACGTGAAGGCCAAGGCCGACTGGTGGACCAACACGGCCCACTACAACCGGGAGAGGATCCGCCGTGGTGCCACTGTGGACAAGACGGTGTGCAAGAAGAACCTGGGAAGGCTGACCCGGCTGTACCTCAAGGCTGAGCAGGAGCGGCAGCACAACTACCTGAAGGTCACTCAGCGTGTTCAAAGTTGAATTTCGATCCAGTTGCTGTTGGTAAGCATCAACAGGAACCCTGTCTGTTACCCCCTTGGTGACCCTGTGCTCCGTCCTCAGGATGGCCCTTACATCACAGCAGAGGAGGCGGTGGCCATCTACACCACCACGGTGCACTGGCTGGAGAGCCGGCGCTTCTCCCCCATCCCCTTCCCCCCGCTGTCCTACAAACACGACACCAAGCTGCTCATCCTGGCCCTGGAGCGGCTCAAGGAGGCCTACAGGTAGACCCCAGATACTTCTCCTTTCAGTCACTTGTTGAGGTTGTCAGTGTAGTAATACTGTTTACAGAGCTGGTCAGCTGGAATCCAAACTTTCCAAAATCCAAAATTTTTCGGTTTTTCTGTTTGGTGCGCAGTGTGAAGTCTCGTCTGAACCAGTCCCAGAGGGAGGAGCTGGGTCTGATCGAGCAGGCCTACGACAACCCTCATGAAGCCCTGTCCAGGATCAAGCGTCACCTGCTCACCCAGAGAGCCTTCAAGGAGGTTCGGGCCTTGAACTTTGATTATGTTCCACAATGAAGACTGAAACTTTGAATATTGTGTTTTTTGGCGGGGGTGAAAACCACAGATTCAGTGTTTCGGTCAAAACACCAGTCCTGCACATCTTGGGGGCAACCATACTACTTAGAACTTCTTGGACACATCACACGCGTATCATTCAGCCACCTGCCCCTTCCTCTCCCAGGTGGGCATTGAGTTCATGGACCTGTACAGCCACCTGGTGCCCGTGTACGACGTGGAGCCCCTGGAGAAGATCACAGATGCCTACCTGGACCAATACCTCTGGTACGAGGCGGACAAGAGGCGGCTGTTCCCGCCCTGGATCAAGCCAGCTGACACAGAGCCGCCACCACTGCTGGTGTACAAGTGGTGCCAAGGTAGTCAAGGGGGTTGATTGGCAAACTGCAGTAAATCATGGTTACTCTTGATGAAATTCATATACTTATGGCATGCGTCATCGAGGTAATACAAATCTGCGCAGTGTAATAATGACTCATAATGCTGAAAGTGATGGTTGATCTCTAGTTCAATGAGTCAAAACGAATTATTAGTTCTTTGTGATGTCAAGCAGGGGTTCAGTGGGTCCTTCTGCCCTCCAGGTATAAACAACCTGCAGGACGTCTGGGAGACCACGGAGGGCGAGTGCAACGTGATGCTGGAGTCTCGCTACGAGAAGATGTACGAGAAGATCGATCTGACGCTGCTCAACAGGCTGCTGCGTCTCATCGTGGACCACAACATCGCTGACTACATGACAGCCAAGAACAACGTGGTCATCAACTACAAGGTCAGCGGACCTCCAGCTGCCGGGTTAACTGCAGGCTCATGTGTTCTCTGGCAAATCAGAAGTCACGTGTCAGTTACTACACAGGCTTTCGCTTGTGCTTTTTCTTGTTGAAAGTGTTATTCTTGACTAGTAGCTGCTTGGCTAAACTTGAGTATCTTCAAAATTGAGTGACCCTTACGCTCTGCTTATGATGACTACAGAAGGGCTGTCCTATTCAGGCTGCCCTCCTCATTTCCAGCCCCCCCAAACGTTGTCTTTTTGTGCTCCTCCAGGACATGAACCACACCAACTCGTACGGCATCATCCGAGGGCTGCAGTTTGCCTCGTTCATCGTGCAGTACTATGGTCTGGTGATGGACCTGCTGGTGCTGGGCCTGCACCGGGCCAGCGAGATGGCCGGCCCGCCCCAGATGCCCAACGACTTCCTCAGCTTCCAGGACACGGCCACAGAGAGCGCTCACCCCATCCGCCTCTACTGCCGCTACATCGACCGCATTCACATCTTCTTCAGGTGAGACGTCAGCTTCACGGGGGGTCTCTTTATGAGTCAGGTCATGTTGGTCAGCTCCCCTGCCTGTAGGAGAAGGTGAACGACTAAAGTTCAGTGTGGCCCGCTGTGAGGTTTTCAATGGACGTCCATCTTGCGTGTGCAGGTTTACAGCAGACGAGGCCAGAGACCTGATCCAGAGGTACCTGACGGAGCATCCAGACCCCAACAACGAGAACATTGTGGGCTACAACAACAAGAAGTGCTGGCCACGCGACGCCCGCATGAGACTGATGAAGCACGACGTCAACCTGTGAGTGGATCCCCGCGCTGCTCTGCCGACGGCTCGGGCGGACCCTTCAACACAATGCCTTTGCTGGGATGGAGACTTTGAACTGACAAAATGGGGATCCTGTTTGACGAATACAATCTTGCTGTTAAAATAATGTCAATATCTGCTATCAGCAATGATTCCTTTTAGTTTTCTAACATGTCCTCCCATCCTCCCAGTGGGCGCGCTGTCTTCTGGGACATCAAGAACCGCCTGCCACGCTCCGTCACCACGGTGCAGTGGGAGAACAGCTTTGTGTCCGTGTACAGCAAGGACAACCCCAACCTGCTCTTCAACATGTGTGGCTTTGAGTGCCGCATTCTGCCCAAGTGCCGCACCAGCTACGAGGAGTTCACACACAAAGACGGAGTCTGGAATCTGCAAAACGAGGTCTGTAGCTACTGGCCGACGGGTCCATCACAATGTCTCAAGTGCTGCAGGACGAGTCTGCCTCTTGGCTCTTGTTTTGAGTCCTTGTTTGTCCGGTGTGCAGGTGACCAAAGAGAGAACAGCCCAGTGTTTCCTGCGTGTAGACGATGAGTCCATGCAGCGCTTCCACAACAGAGTGCGCCAGATCCTCATGGCCTCTGGGTCCACCACCTTCACCAAGGTGAGGAGCAGTCCAACGTCTCTGATCTGAACTGTCCAGCTGTTGCTGCTGCTTCCCAAATAGGATTGCTTTGAGTTTGAAATGGGATAATCACCTTTTTAATTCCCCCCCCAGATTGTGAACAAGTGGAACACGGCTCTGATTGGTCTGATGACGTACTTCCGTGAGGCGGTGGTCAACACCCAGGAGCTGCTGGACCTGCTGGTCAAGTGTGAGAACAAGATCCAGACCCGTATCAAGATCGGCCTCAACTCCAAGATGCCCAGCCGCTTCCCCCCGGTGGTGTTCTACACCCCCAAGGAGCTGGGTGGCCTGGGCATGCTGTCCATGGGCCACGTGCTCATCCCCCAGTCGGACCTGCGGTAAGCTGAGCGCTAGATCTGTTGGTGGACTTCTGGTAGATATCATCCATCTCATCGGTCGGCCTTCCAAAGACAAGAGATGAATGGAATCTGAAGTATTCCACATCCTCACACTGATGGAGCCCTGGTGTCTGGGTGTCTGGCTGTCAGTGTGCCACTGTAAACAGACTGGGCTCTCACTGACAACCAGGAGAGCTGCTGCCCACTGCCTGCTGCTTTGATAGTGACCCGAGCCACACCAGATAAGTGTGTGAATTGACAGTAACTCTATGAGATTTGAATACATGACCATTCTGTTCATCCATCTTCCCCACCAGGTGGTCCAAGCAGACGGACGTGGGCATCACCCATTTCCGCTCTGGGATGAGCCACGAGGAGGACCAGCTGATCCCCAACTTGTACCGCTACATCCAGCCCTGGGAGAGCGAGTTCATCGACTCCCAGAGAGTGTGGGCCGAGTACGCCCTCAAGAGACAGGAGGCCATCGCCCAGAACAGGCAAGTCCTCTGACACGCAGCTACAGTGTGTCCTTCTGTATTAACACTAATATATATATATATACATACACACACAATATAAAAATCAAGATAGTATTTATTGGGCTTTGTAAAATAACTTTATAAACTTTGTCTACACTTTGTAGACATAGATGTGTTGCTTGAGTACATGCAGGAGGGGTTCATTGTTTGCCACACATTCCACCACTTGAGCGTTTTGAGCATCCGATTCAGGGCAAAGTATGGCCTAACCTAACCCTAACCCTAACCTAACCCAAAGTATGGCCTAACCCTAACCTAACCCTAACCCAAAGTATGGCCTAACCTAACCCTAACCCAAAGTATGGCCTAACTCTAACCCTAACCCAAAGTATGGCCTAACCTAACCCTAACCCAAAGTATGGCCTAACCCTAACCACGCACTGTAGTCCGGCCCGCCAAGCATTGAGAACGAATGGTCATAGGCTATGCTATAGGCTGCTCGCAATATTCTTCTTGCAATAGACTTTATGGTTGAAACCACTAGATGGCGCACTGCACGTACAACCCCCTATTGACAGTCAATAATTTCACTCTCCACTGCACTCCCGATATGAGCGCATTGACAAAATGAGCAGTCAAAAGAAACAGTTGACAGCGAGTGTCGGGTTTTTAACAAAGAGTGGACAACAAAATATTTCTTTGCTGACGTTCGTTCAAAGGCCGTATGTCTATGAGTTGTTTTGTTTCCTTTTTAAAAATGTATTATATTTATTTTTCTACGGTGGCCCGGCTGTCAATTTCCAAAACACAATGTGGCCCTTGAGCCAAAAGGTTTGCCCACCCCTGATCTAATTGATAAAAGCTGATTCTATGAAGCCTAACAGTTCTCCATTTGGTGTCTCAGGCGTCTGACCCTGGAGGACTTGGAGGACTCCTGGGACAGGGGTATCCCCCGTATCAACACTCTGTTCCAGAAGGACCGACACACACTGGCCTACGACAAAGGCTGGAGGGTCCGGACCGACTTCAAACAGTATCAGGTCCGGTGCCCGCCACACGCACGTCATCAAGTTACCAGTTTCACTGTGGCAAACCTCATGGTCTTTGTTTCAAGTGCTTCACTTGTGCTAACACTGGTTTTTTTTGTGTGCAGGTGCTGAAGCAGAACCCCTTCTGGTGGACCCATCAGAGGCACGACGGCAAGCTGTGGAACTTGAACAACTACCGGACCGACATGATCCAGGCCCTGGGCGGCGTGGAGGGCATCCTGGAGCACACCCTCTTCAAAGGCACTTACTTCCCCACCTGGGAAGGTCTCTTCTGGTGAGAGCAGGCACCGGCCAACAAGTATACACGGGTGTGGCTCTGACCAGTACTGCTGCGCAGCTACCTTCTAACCAGCTCGTGTTGGGTTCCAGGGAGAAGGCCAGTGGTTTTGAGGAGTCCATGAAATGGAAGAAGCTGACCAACGCCCAGAGATCTGGTCTCAACCAGATCCCCAACCGTCGCTTCACTCTCTGGTGGTCGCCGACCATCAACCGGGCCAATGTAAGGACAACAAGTGATTGATGTAGATATAGATGTTGGTGTGATGGACCTCCATGGAATGGAGGCAGGTTACTTTTGAAAGCATGTGTGTTCGTTGAACCGTTTGGTTTCGTTCTTCTCCCCCAGGTGTACGTGGGCTTCCAGGTGCAGCTTGACCTGACCGGCATCTTCATGCATGGCAAGATCCCCACGCTGAAGATCTCCCTCATTCAGATCTTCAGGGCTCACTTGTGGCAGAAGATCCACGAGAGCGTGGTCATGGATCTCTGCCAGGTGTTTGACCAGGAGCTGGACGCTCTGGAGATCGAGACGGTGCAGAAGGAAACCATCCATCCCAGGAAGTCCTACAAGATGAACTCCTCCTGCGCTGACATCCTCCTCTTCGCCTCCTACAAATGGAATGTCTCCAGGCCCTCGCTGCTCGCAGACTCCAAGTGCGTCTTCGTCATTATCAGCATCATTGTGTTTTTGTCTATAAAAGAGAATGAAATGACGTCCTAAATGTCTTTGGATGAATGTCTGTGTGTTCATCCAGGGACGTGATGGACAGCACCACCACTCAGAAGTACTGGATCGACATCCAGCTGCGCTGGGGCGACTACGACTCCCACGACATCGAGCGCTACGCCAGGGCCAAGTTCCTCGACTACACCACCGACAACATGAGTATCTACCCCTCGCCCACCGGGGTGCTCATCGCCCTGGACCTGGCCTACAACCTCCACAGGTTGGTGCCTTGACTAGCATAGATGTCCACTTCTAGAGGAAACTGCTGTTTGTGGGGCTTTAACTGGGACATGCTGAACGATACGAAGCAGGTCTGCTGATTGAATAGTCTGATGGCTTACTTGGAATACGTAGATGTTTGCTTCAACCGGTTACCGCGACATCCCAAACCCTAACGTGACTCCTCTCCCCTGCAGCGCGTATGGTAACTGGTTCCCCGGGGGGAAGCCCCTGATCCAGCAGGCCATGGCCAAGATCATGAAGGCCAACCCCGCCCTGTATGTGCTGAGGGAGCGCATCCGCAAAGGTCTGCAGCTGTACTCCTCGGAGCCCACCGAGCCCTACCTCTCCTCGCAGAACTACGGGGAGCTCTTCTCCAACCAGATCATCTGGTTCGTAGACGACACCAACGTCTACCGTGTCACCATCCACAAGGTGAGCTGAGATGTTCCTCAACGGCGACCAGCTCTTTAAAGATATTGAATGATACATGAGATATTGAATTGAGTCCATTTGGAGGGACCTTGAAGAACAGATGCTTGAAACTTCTGGTGACTTTCTTACTGTATTGGCAGCAATTAAATGTTTCACCTTCTTAAGACAAATGTACTTTGTAAGTCGCTTTGGATAAAAGCGTCTGCTAAATGCCCTCAATGTAAATGTTACAGGCCAAACAGAAGTGCTGCTGGTTTGTCTGCTGACTGGTGGTCTTCATGCTTTCTTTCCAGACCTTTGAGGGTAACTTGACCACCAAGCCCATCAATGGCGCCATCTTCATTTTCAACCCCAGGACTGGCCAGCTGTTCCTCAAGATCATCCACACGTCTGTGTGGGCCGGCCAGAAACGTCTTGGACAGGTACAGCCCTGAACTGTATCGCCGTTAGAACTGCACTTCTTTATAAAGGCATTAATTGAGGCATTAGCTCTTCGTTGGTCGATTTGACATTTTGTTGCTGTCGCAATTACATCTTTTATAAAAAATACGTACTAGTGTCAATTAATGCATTGTATCTGTATATGTTTTTCGTTCAATATAAAACTACTGCTTTCATACATCCATCCTAGTGATCACTAGTCACTATACATCCCAGAGACGTGGTTCCTGTGCCCCTCACCCTCACCATCACTGCTTTCATACATCCATCCTAGTGATCACTAGTCACTATACATCCCAGAGACGTGCTTCCTGTGCCCCTCACCCTCACCATCCCTGCTTCCTGTGTCCCTGCAGCTGGCTAAGTGGAAGACTGCTGAGGAGGTTGCTGCCCTGATTCGCTCCCTCCCTGTTGAGGAGCAGCCCAAGCAGATCATTGTGACCAGGAAGGGCATGTTGGATCCTCTTGAGGTGCAAAGAGCGTTCACCAGCTGTACAGAACGCTGCATTAGGTTTTCATGTACAACTTTTAGGAATGTTTTTCTAATGCTCTTTTCTTTCCCCCTCTCCATGCAGGTCCACTTGCTGGACTTCCCCAACATTGTCATCAAAGGCTCTGAGCTCCAGCTGCCCTTCCAGGCCTGTCTGAAGGTGGAGAAGTTTGGAGATCTGATCCTGAAGGCCACCGAGCCCCAGATGGTTCTGTTCAACCTCTACGATGACTGGCTGAAGACCATCTCCTCCTACACTGTCAGTCACACCCCTACGCTTTAGGCCGTCATTGTAGTTTTACTGTGAATGTAATCTGAGGCAGTTTTACAATTGGGGAAAAACCGGTCACCCAGTAAACTATGCTAAGCCAGAGTGTATAGGTATGGGAATATATGAACTCTCCCTCTTTGTGTAACTAGTGCGTTCCCTGTGTGCTGTGTGTGTTTGCAGGCCTTCTCTCGTCTCATCCTGATCCTGAGGGCACTCCATGTCAACAATGACAGGGCCAAGGTGATCCTGAAACCAGACAAGACCACCATCACAGAGCCCCACCACATCTGGCCCACCCTCACAGATGAGGAGTGGATCAAGGTGGAGGTGCAGCTCAAGGATCTGATCCTGGCGGACTACGGCAAGAAGAACAAGTGAGTTGTCTAATGCATGGCTGGATGGATATGCATAAAGATATAGGAACCAGTTACCAGATCACTTGCCTTGTTATTTCTCTCCACCTAAACCTGACTTACTGGGCAGTTTCTCCACTGCAGGAACCCGATGAACCGGCTCTTTTTGAGCGCTGTGCCTCTCAAGTGTAAACATGAAGCATGGGGGTTTAGTGTGCAGGTTGCTGCCAGTTTGAAATGCACAGATGGCTAAATCTAAAAAGGACGAGACGAAAAATATGCCTGCTAAGTGACAAATGTATTGGCAATTATTCCATAATGTTGCAGCATGTTCTTCAGGCAAAGCTTCCCCCTGTATTCATACAGCCGTGATGCACCAACACAGCCAAAAGTAGCAACAGTCTTATCATCTGCACTAAACACTTAATCTTGCCATGAGCTTTCCTTAGATCACTTTGAAATGTGTTCATATCAAAAGCTATGCTCTCTCACAGCACCCTCATGGGGTCCCTTCACCTTCAGTGTCTGGATTAACGCCCCCTGTCCTTCTCCTCCCCAGCGTGAACGTGGCCTCCCTCACCCAGTCTGAGATCCGAGACATCATCCTGGGCATGGAGATCTCCGCTCCATCCCAGCAGCGGCAGCAGATCGCTGAGATCGAGAAGCAGACCAAGGAGCAGTCTCAGCTCACCGCCACCCAGACACGCACTGTGAACAAGCACGGAGATGAGATCATCACCTCCACCACCTCCAACTACGAGACGCAGACCTTCTCCTCCAAGACCGAGTGGAGGGTCAGGTAAGCTGGAGAAGGTTTCTGACTGTTGGCCGGTTCAAGCTTTTTATTGTACTGTTAAAAAAACAACTGGCAATGAATTGAAGTGTTTTGGTTGGCAAAAATTGAATGCATTTAAGATGAAAATATACATCAGGTTCTCAGATTTGACCTGTATTGTTTCCGCTCCCCAAACCTCAGGGCTATATCTGCTGCCAACCTCCATCTGAGGACCAACCACATCTACGTTTCTTCTGATGACATCAAGGAGACGGGCTACACCTACATCTTGCCCAAGAACGTCCTGAAGAAGTTCATCTGCATCTCTGACCTGCGAGCACAGGTACACAGGGCTGCTTTGTGACTGGCCCACGGTGGTCGTCCTTGGAGAATCATCTCGGACTGTGTTGGTTCTGTGTTGATTTTGGTCCTCACTTGTCTGTCCTGACAGATCGCTGGCTACCTGTACGGCACGAGTCCTCCAGACAACCCCCAGGTGAAGGAGATCCGCTGTATTGTCATGGTGCCCCAGTGGGGGACTCACCAGACGGTCCACCTGCCCAACCAGCTCCCAGGGCACGAGTACCTCAAGGTGAGACCTTCTGCGTTTCTTCATCATCAGGACCATGAGGTGGCTGGTTACACTCAAACTGTTCCTCACTGCTTCGCTTTGCGCCCAACAGGAGATGGAGCCTCTGGGCTGGATCCACACCCAGCCCAATGAGTCTCCTCAGCTGTCTCCCCAGGATGTCACCACCCACGCCAAGGTCATGGCTGACAACCCCTCCTGGGACGGAGAGAAGACCATCATCATCACTTGCAGGTAGGAGTCCACCACCACACCTTCTGGTCTCTGCTTTGTGTCTCTGGACCACGACCACGCTAGCAAAGAAAACCAAAGTCTGAACTAGCAGCAAAAGATTGTTGATATTGCCAAAGGTGGTGGAAAACATTGGATCACAACAATTTGACACGGTGACATTAAACCTCCCACGTGCACCTTTTAGGTGGTGTGGTATGTTCATGGTGTCTCTGTCCCCTCAGGTTCACCTTTAGGGTGCTGATGGACTTGCTTTAGACCAAGCGTAAGCGTATGCAACCTGCTGTGTCCTGTGTGCAGACTTGCTGCATCATTACACGGCCAAAACACATGATAGTGGAGGTCTCCACTTGGGGCAGACGACAGTAATATCAGAAGTCGTACCTGTGTGTTGCTCCTGTAAATAAACAGCAAGCGTAGCCAACGCAATCTGTCCCCAGCTGGTCTGACATGCCTGCTTATCGCTGTGCATATAAAGACTGTGATCATACAGGTGTGGGGAAATTGCGGACTAGGTCCGGCAGTCTCCCCTACTCCTCTACACGGACCTCGAGGTCACTGTGTTTATTTGCACCCCCAAGCTTCTTGTCAGTATTGCACCTTGTGTACGCGTCGTGTTCGCTTGTGACGCCGTGCGCGACCGACCCACCAAACGGTCGCAGAATACGCGTGGCAGCCATGATGTGGACACGTATGCGTTGTCTGCAGCAAGTGAATTCAAGCCCTTGGGTGGTGTCTCACGGTGTCTGTCTTCTCAGACACCATGAGACACCGCCTAAAGGTGAAGCTATGTCCTCTCAGCTTCACCTTTTTAGGTGGTGTCTCGTGGTCTCTCTGTCCCCTCAGCTACACCTTTATGTGGTGTCTCATGGTGTCTCTGTCCCCTCAGCTTCACCCCCGGCTCGTGCACGCTGACCGCCTACAAGCTGACGCCCAGCGGTTACGAATGGGGTCGACAGAACACGGACAAGGGAAACAACCCCAAGGGCTACCTGCCGTCTCACTACGAGAGGGTCCAGATGCTGCTCTCCGACCGCTTCCTGGGCTTCTTCATGGTGCCCGGCCAGGTCTCATGGAACTACAACTTCATGGGTGAGCCACCCAGCCATTGTTTTTTTATTTTCTCTGTCCAACAGGGATCCCAAAGGCTGCTTGACGTGTATGTCCCCATCTCTACTGGAATGGCGGAGTGGTGGATGGTCCTGCACACGGCATCTACTTCTGTGTCATTTAGTTCAGTGCTGTTGAATGGATTGATTGTTTCACTGGGAAACACTGAAGGATCAATGTCTTATTGATTAAACTTGATTGATCCGGCTACTTTGCTTTAAACTGGAACATTGGATCTTTTTAGAAGCCTCCCGTTATTTAGTCTATGCTTATCATTTACATTTACATTGAGGGCATTTAGCAGACGCTTTTATCCAAAGCGACTTACAAAGAGTACATTTGTCATCAGAAGGCGAAACATTTCATTGCTGCTAATACAGTACGAAGTTACCAGAACAAGTTTCAAGCATTTCAAGTGCTAGATTAACCATTGCTAGTGTACAACATCTCTGACTAAGTGCCAAATTACAAAGAGCGGTCAAAGTGCTGAATTTACAAAGAGCGATCAAAGTGCAAAATACAAGGAGTAAAGATTAAAGTGCCAGGACATACAACAAATAAGAGCATGAGGATAGTTATGTAGGGTTCAGGTGAACTCTGAACAGGTGGGTTTTGAGTCTCTTCCGGAAGATGGGGAGTGACTCTGCAGTCCTGACATTGGCAGGGAGCTCGTTCCACCACTGCGGCGCAAAACGGAGAAGAGCTGAGATTTCGCCA
>OMKQ01066196.1:2307-13454 GCA_900302335.1 Phycis phycis | reverse complement strand
TAATATTTGACTCTAACTCCACAATCTGCGGTCCTCTGCTAAAGTCTTTTTCCCTTGCCCATCCCTGCTGTCACACAAAGACACATTCAGGGCCGACACCCTAGCACTGCCCGGGGGGGCTCTCTGCCGTTTACTGGGACAACGTTGTTGTGTTGATCTCACAGACATATGATGCCCGCCACCCCCCATTTGTGTAATGACAAAGGCCAAACCCTGAGAGAAGTAATGTTATTTGTTGAGTCAACAAATAAGAGAGATGGGGGGGGGGGGGGGGATAGGATAACGAAGTCATCTGCAAGTACAAATCTGTAAAAGCCCCTGCTTGCTCGGCACGATCACACACATATGCTACTTGGGGGGGAGAGTCCTTACAGACACACAACTGTTCAGTGACTGATTTACTTGGGGAAGGCAGAAATAGTTACTGTTTAATTTGCACAGGACAAAGTAAATACAAAAGCCCATTATTATTATTAGTGTAATTATCTCTACACAAAATACGCCAAATGGTTGTGGAAAGAAGTGTATATTTAGCGTACATTTAGATGCTTACATCACCGCACGCTTTGCAAAGTGCGGTCAGCCGTCCCTCTGTGATTGCTTCTTCTCGTCAGTATGGCCGAGCTGACACGAACGGGAAGTATATATTTCGTCGTTAACATTTAATGGAATGTGTAGCCGTAGTTGTTGTGTTAACACTTAGAAAACAATAACCACCATTCTCTCTTATTTCCAGTTCTGGATTCCTGTTGAAAAGTGCACCCTCAACCCTGCTGTGAATGACTTGTGACCAAATCACCCCTGCAGGGCCTCCTATCCCCCCCTTTATCCCCATCTGTAAACCCTGACACAAACCAAGCCACTATCTCGATTGACCTTTTTACTACCCAAACATGCATCCTTTTCTGTCCGAGAATGAATGACGCTTCGCTGGTCATTACAATGGAATGGAAAGTGTAGTGTTTATTGAGCTGACATTCATTCATTCATTCATTCATTCATTCACCCTGTAGTCATCGGAGTAGTGTTATGGCGTGATGTCCGCAGCTTTCTGTGGAGTTGTTGGCAGTCTTGACCAAGGACCACAAACAAGGATGTTTGGAAAGAGAAGCCTGTTTCTCCAACTATAGATTTGTACACGTTTAATTTTGCGAAAGGGTTAGACTGCATCTTTTGGACTGGAATTCACCTGGAAGCCTTATCTAAAGTAAACTCCAATTTCTATTTTTTTTGTATCCATAATCATATCATGTATGGATTTACGTAGTGATTTCATCATATTATAACAGGGTGAAATTATGTTTCATGAGCCAATACATGCTCTTTTTCCCCCGCTATACCTCATGGATCTTCAGGTCCATACATTCATACCTGTGTATTTGCCTTCGCATTTGTGTTGTATTTTGTTTTTACAAATGTGTTTTTTATGCCTTGTGTATTTCCTGTGCGAAGTAACTTCTTTTATTACCTTAAACGAAAGCACATTAAAATAGAACCATACAGCAAAATACAAAACATGTATCAGTGTTACACCAAAGGTATTTGATCGAAAATGATAAATAAATGCCAACGTTAACAAAACATGGAAATTGTGGCCACAATCATTTCACATTATGTGTTGAGCACGACTTCTAACGTGACATTATTTTACACGTGGTTATTTGTATCAATGTTATTTTCTTTCAAAGAAGTACAGAACTCGTGCAGTATTTCGTTAATTGGGGTTGGAGTTCCTGCCTGACATCATCTCTTTGAGCTTGCTGTACTGTGCCCGAAATAATAAGTGTGTGTGCTGATGTGTCCTGTGTTCCACATGCGTGCTTCCTCCAGATGATACGTCACCGTCCTTCTCAATTTGCGGCCATCTCAATTGCCAAAGCGTTGGGGGGGGCGCCCACAGCTCACAGAATGAAAATGTACAATCAACGAGTGTTCACTATCTCGGTCCTAATCCTCCACTTAATAGTGTGTGTATTCACTTTCCTTCGCAGTAATCCGTGGCTCTGCACTGAGTAGGTCTTCAGCCCCGAAGCATTGCTAAGGGACCAGGCTTTGTGGGTATTTAACACCCCGAGTTGTGACCAGAGGCTTTGCGGACTCCACCCTTCTGTGTTTCTTAATTGTGATCTTCCCTGTGTAGTATGTGTTAACGATTCATGATCTGTTTTCTATTCCAACTGCTTTTTGCGCTTCTCTAACCTCACTCCTGATCGCTTGCAGTGGAAACCTTTATGTTTCCTCTACACATGTATGCTTCCTTTCTATGCTTCACTTGTAATGTTTGGGCTGAGGTTGGTTTGACGGCAAACATTTTCCAATGATTGCTGAAAACGGTCTTTCTTAAAGACAAAAAACACACCCGCCGCTTGTGTCTTTCCCAGAAAACCTGGACAAACCGAGTGAAGTCAATGTTCACAGCAGGTATTGGACCGCCTGAAGCGGTCCATTACAGCACTGTATTCACTGCAACAAAAAAAAGCATGATGAGGACCGACCTATGATATGTCTAGTGCAATCTAAAGATGAATCTGAATGATTTCATCCTCACTTTCGCTTGGCCATCGCCTCTAATCTGCCTCTCTCCCTCCCTCCCTCCCTCTCTCTGTCTCTCTAGCTTTTTTTAATCTTGGCCATCAGAAGAGGGGATTGCAGCTTCAACAAGAACTAAAACACCCAATACCTCCTCTGTTCTTACTCCCTGCATCAACCTTTTTAATCTTGCATCTTTCTTCTAATTTGTCGAATAAGGCCTTATGTGGACCCGCATGGTATTTATAATGAGGAATAAAATAAAACTGAGCCAACTGGGGAAGCCACAGAATTGACACTGCTGTCTTACTTGAGAAACAGAAACTGAACAGAAATCGTTGGAGTTTTTTTGTGGTTCCTTACGCTACTGTTTAGTCGGTCTCCATTTTAAATATCATTGCAATTATCTCATTCCTTTTTAATGGGAAAGCTGGTTTCTAATAGAAAAAGTGCACTCAACAACATACCTCTTAGGTCAAGTGTGTTATCAAGTATTGCTTATTAACAATAACAATTTAGAATTAATAGTCAGGGTTTTTTGTTGGAAATAATGAGCTGTCACATGCTGAAGTCATTACAACTCCATTACACAACATTGGTATTAAATGCATTTACATCCAAAAATCCTGCGAAAACTGAATCCATCATTTTCTTAGGCACTTATTAAAAACCATTACTGACTGAATTTCATGCCTGAATACCATGGAGGTCACATTAAGTGCCCTCTTACACATAGTGCTTTAACAATCACCAACCTATTCTGTATTTTGCATGCATACCTTTGTTTCATTCCTGAAGTGATCATGACCTTTTCCCTTGTTTTAACCCTGGTTAACTACATTTGTAGTCTATATTAAATATTGGTTTTTTTGTATGATGCACATTATTAATGTATATTTGCTGTCTTATAATTTTAGAACCCATTTGCCAAATATTACTATAAGGTATAGTTGAATTGATCCCCAAATATAGAAATACTGAAGAATACCTGTGCATTTATATAATTTATAAGGATATATATTGTGTATTGAAGTGGAGACCTGTTTATTAAATATTACCTTTGGATGTGGCTTTCACTGTAAAGAAAAAATGGTGTCAGGAAATATACATTTTTAGCATCTGTCATCACTTCTTGTAGTCCAATACTTTTCCACAACGCATATTAGGCCTACTTAATTGTAGTTTGAATCTGTTGTACATTTTCAATAAAAACAATCCAATTCAAAATGCCAACGTGTATTGCCTGTAGAACATAATAAAAAAAATGGATGGATGTGCATGAAAATATGATATAAATGTATAATACAGGTCCAACTACCTAGAGTACTGTGGCTTTTTTGAAGAACGAGCTCCCAGTATTCTAATAATTACATATTACA
Source organism: Phycis phycis (assembly GCA_900302335.1). NCBI lineage: Eukaryota > Metazoa > Chordata > Actinopteri > Gadiformes > Phycidae > Phycis > Phycis phycis. Next base: position 9,546 of record OMKQ01066196.1, on the reverse strand, counting down.
CCATCCGTCCTCACTTCCAACTGCGGTGACTGTTTGGGATCGAGCAATGCATTGTGGGCCAGTGCAGTCAGTGACAGCCGCCATGATTTTTACAGTAGTCCGACAGAAAATGGACGCTTTTGTAGCGTTAACGTAATATTTGTTGGTTGTTGCGGGTTCGCGTACAGTTTATACACTAGTGTTCCAAACAAGCTCTTTCATCGCTTTAATCGCTTTCGTTTTTATGCCGATAGCTACACTGAAAGATTGTGTGGAGTTGATGCCACCAGGCTGCTGGTGTTAGCTGTGTGAGCTAGCCCGCTAAGCCAGCCTGTCTGCGTCCATATAACATTCACAGGTAGTCGGCTATTAGCAGCTAGCTAGCTAGCTAGCTAATACATATCGGTCCGTATAGTTGAATTCTGCACTAAACTACCGATGATGATTCGCTGGACCAGGGCTACGTCGTAAGGTAACACCGCATCCTCCCTCTTCATCGCGATACCATTGCAAATAGTGATGGGTAGATTAGTAATTTAGTGGACCCGTTTCCGTTGAGATCTTGGTACAGCGTTTGGGCTTTTGGTTTACTGCGTCACTCTGGTACGTAGGCCTCGTGCTGTTGTTTACCACGAAAACAATGTCTCCATCGCGTCCATTTGTGTAGCAATGTACATATGAGTAGGTGCTTAGCAAGGCCGTAGTTTGCGATTGGCGTGGGACGGTCGTCGGTGAACAGGTAGTTGTTAGAAGCAGTGTTTGGATGGACGTTTTTATGAACTCATTTTCGCAAGTATTTATTTGTTCTACGTATTATATCGAAAGTTCAACCAAGGATCTCTGTTTAACTTCTTGTCACAGTAATACCTTTTACTTTCGTTACTAGGTATGGCCTGGCTCTGACTGTAAGGTGCTGGTAATGGCAGAAGGGCTTGGCATTGGCGAAATGCCCTCCTTTGACCTGAGTACAAATTCTGAAGCTAAAAAGAGACCCAATTCATCGGATGGCAGTAAGTATTTGCATATGCATGTAGAGTAATACACACAATATGCTCACACTGTTGAATTGACTGACGTGCATGGTGTACCGTTTACCCATGATGCCAAATCACCATCAATGCTTCTAAACACTGTTGTTATGCTGTTTGTAACAGGAGAAGAGCCTATAAGGAAAATGCCAATATCAAAGTTTGGTGCCAGACCACGGTTTGAGCCTGTACACTTTGTCAGTGGGGGGAGCAGTGGCGGCGCTGGCACTGATGAGAAGGAAAATGATAAAGAGCGCAAGCAGAGTGATTCTCATGGTGCAAGATCATGGGAGTCTGAGCAGCCCTCCTACGGCAGTGGAAGAGCCCAGGGATACTCTACCACCAGATCTGCCTTTGACAGAGTACCCTCATATGGTTCTGACTCCTGGAGCTCCCATAGGGATAGAGACAGGACCAGGGATAGAGATAGAGACATACCCTCAGGTAGCACTAGTGCTGGTCTAGGCTATGCAGCCCGCGGGGCTGCCTCCAACTATATGGCAAAGACGCAACAGGACTATGCCGCTAAATATGAATCCCATGGCTCCCGGAATTCAGATTCCTACTCTCAGCCCAACAGGCATGATGGATACAGCGTAGGAAACAGATCAGGGGCATGGGATGCAGGGCGGCAAGGATCGGGCTACAGCACCCAGGACCGTCCATCCTCCAGCAGGCCATTTAGCAGAGTTTACAACAGCCCAGGCAGGAGCAGCCCGAGCCTGGCACAGTCTGCGACGCTGCCACCACCTCGGCCCATATCGTCGGCGATCCTAGAGGAGAAACAGCGGTTGATCACCAACGTGGGGGCTGCATTAGCGGTCTCCTTTAGAGACCCCATGTACATGACCGGAACCGACTCACCCAATTACAATTTCATGTTGAGCCGCAGCATCCAGGCCTGCAAGACCAACCCTGAGTATATATACGTCAACCTGAAAGATATTCCTCAAGCCGATCTCCCGAAGAATAGGAAAGTACTAACGGAAGGTTATGCATGTGAGTTAAGGTGCCAGTGTGTATATCTTGCTACTGGATACTCGGGCAGTAAAAATGGAGCCAGGGACCGGGCCTCAGAGCAGGCTGTTAAACTCTTCCTAAAGCCAGCTGAAGTTCGTGTTGTGCAGCGCAAGTATAGACACTCTATTGTCACTGACATTGTGGTGTGTCAGATGCACAGTCCTACTCCGGCCTTTTTGCCTGCACTCCGAAATCCAGAGGACAAGCCAACACCCAGCTCAAAGGGCCAGTATGAGCCTGACAAACGTAAACACTGGACAGAATTTGTGGTTGTTGACAATGCTCATGATGCCATATGCATACTGAACAACTCTGCCGCCTTTAACCGCATGAAGATCGACTACAAGTTTGACTTGGTCCCAAACAGCAGTTATTGGCTCTGTAGTGTCTACCTGCAGGAAGAGCTGGTGGCTCAGTCTAGGGGCACAAAGAAGAGTTCAAAGCATGCAGCAGCAGAAGAAGCAGTGAGGAAACTTCGCATGAATCAGGCAGCACGACAACAAGAGCAGCAGCAGCAGCAGCAACAGCAGCAGCAGTCACAGTATTCCAGAGGAAACCATCAGTCGGATCCCTCTAGTGGATGGTTTGGGCAACAGGTTGGCAGGAAAAAGCACCTGAGTGAGCTGGTTATTCTTGAAAACTCCGACAACGCCATCTGTATCATCAACGACACCGCTCAGTTCAATAAAGTATCGGCTGACTACAAGTTCACCGTGTTGCCCGACCACCGCTGGAGATGTGAGGTGTATCTGGAAGGACAGTACGTTGCAGCAGGTATCGGGCCAAAGAAAATAGTGAAACACATCGCGGCAGAGGAGGCCCTGGCCACTTTGAGACAGACGCAGGCCGTGGTTAAATCAAACCTCAGGAAGGAGGGCCATTGCGATGCCATATCCCGTCACCAGATCCTGGCACGCTCCACTGAAGAGAGCATAAAGCAGGAGATCAAAGAGGACAACATTGGAAACCAGCTCCTCCGCAAGATGGGATGGAAGGGCGGTGGACTGGGCCGAGACGGGGAGGGGATCGCAGAACCGATCAAGGTCAAGGAGCAGTTCTCCAGGGAAGGCCTGGGCATGGACATGGACAAGCCTGGGAATCAGCTCAGCAAGCGGGATATTGAAGACATCATCCGAAACTATGCCACCTCTGACCGCCAAGATGACCTGCGCTTCTCCACCGACCTCAACAATGACGAACGTAAGCAGATCCACCACATATCTCAGAAGTATGGCTTACGCAGCAAGTCGTACGGACAGGGCCGGCAACGCTTTCTCGTTGTCAGCCGCAAGGTACATAAAGACCAGCTCATCGGTCAGCTGCTACAGGAGGGACAGGTGGGGCGCTATGAGTTGGTGAAACCTCAGGCTTCTCACTGATTTGCATGAACACTTGGTCGTCGGCATGGACCTCTGGACAAAAGTATGACCGTAATATTCATACTGAAGACTCATACAACAATACAGTACAATACAGACTAATAATAGGGTATCTTTTAGAAACAACATGGCTGTTTCTACATTCCTCTGCCGTTATTGTTTAAGCCTGAATAAGGTCTTTTAGATAATGTTTTTTGCTCTTTGTTTTTTTTTTCTTTTTTTTTTGCCATTCCACAAGTCTATTGTTTGGGTCTGCACTACATGCTTGTTTTGAGTGCTTTCATGTCCGAATGCCTTGGTTATTTGTTGATTAAACATCACTGAAATTTGGCCAGAAACCCTTCCTTTTTGTCCCTCAACAATTTTCACTGTAGCAAAATATGCACCTCTACATGTTAAGTACCATGACAGTGAAAACTATTCGCCCCAATCTAACCGTTGATAGAAGTCCATTCCAGAACAGGACTTGTAATGTGTGTTGACTTTCAAATGAAAGCTACCATGTGTTAAACTATCTTCACATGGAATTGTGAAAGCTGTGATCTTGTTAACTGTCTGGTGTTTAATTTGTGTGAATGTCTGCTTGTTTTACAGCTGTAATTGAATAAATTAAACCGGAAACAAACTAAACTTTAGTGAGATGTAGATTTTCTCAAGAGGTCGAAAAAGCAAGGGCCACAACAAACTGGCTTATGTTAATTTTATTTACAAGAAATGTACATTTTGTTACATGGGTTACCGGTGAAAAGTTAAACTGAAGACCTAGAAAATGAGACACTAGTGTTCAGGCAGTTGAGTCAGCATGAGTTTATTTTTGTGGTGAAGAGGGAGGACAACAATACTCAACCCATAAGTGCCAGGAAAGGGCACAGAATGCAATCCTTAATGTTGTCTGGATAGTCAAGTAAAAAAAAAAGGTCTATAGTAAAAGGCATGGCTTGAACATGTAGTCGAGAGCCGGTTACTAGAAATCCAGTCTGCATATCTCAAAGGCATTGATTATAAGAGATGGATGTCAGCACCAGCATTCCTTCGGCCTCACTGTAGCGCATTTACTTATTACCGTTATACATTTCCCTCAAAAGGCATTCAAAAACACGCAGATAACATTGAACACATGGTAACTTTAGCACATCCTCCAAAAATAGAAATAAAAATGTGACACTGCAAACCACACTTAGCTGAAGTACATGTGTCTATCTTTGCCCAACCTGGGTGGGTGACAGAGAAATTAAAGGAAGATTTCGTGCATCTAAGAAGAAGTAACCCAGATATAACAAGGTACATTTACTTTTTAACAGGCCACTGCCCAACAATAGCACTCTGTAGAAGGCAATGCCACAACACAACATCGTACAACTGTAGCAACAGCTATGAGACAAAACACATTAGAAAAGTATGTCACTGTAGAGTGTGCATGATGGTTTCCCCTCACATGATCTGTGTAGTCCTTACCGGTGCGGTTGAGACAATGTTCATTGCAAACAAACACAACGTTGTCAACAATCACGCCAACTCTGTTCGACAATAGCGGAAACCCTTTTCTCGTACTCGCGCTTGTTCTCCTGATACAGCTGGGCCGCTTGGCTGTTGGCTGGGCTGTTTGGATTGGGCTCATCCAGTAAAGACTTTGAATAAATAAGAGGAACAAAAACCATTAGAATCTTTTCCACAGCCACGCATTTCAGAACGCATGCGATGCATTCACCCTGTGCATACCAGTAACGATCAGTTCAACTTCCGTTTGTGTAGCAATGAGAACAACTTGTGGAGGAAATGCGCAGCTGCAAAATATTACAACCCTGTGTGGAAACAAGTGTGCTGTTGATATGCATGAATAGATAAAAACACCTGTATTGACGTTAATATTGAAGAAACATCATAAGTTGGACTCCAACGATTCTGAAGAATGTCTAAACATATGCTGCCATCAGCATAAACTGCAAAAAAAAAAAAATATATTATGGAACAACATTACTACTTTCATATAATATATAAATACTTGTATAATTTGATTTAATTTAATTTAACATTGCTTACCATTTGGATGAAACATTTTGGAGACAAAACGCACTGTTGGGGGTTTATTTGGATACTCTTCTGTGAACTCAATAGTGAGTTTAAAGGTTCCTAGGATTAAGAAAAGCAAAGTTTAATCCAAAATGCATGGCTTTAAAACATCCCAGCTCTAGTAGGCTTCTACATGTCCTGCAACACCACTTGAATTGCCCACCAGAAAGAAATTGCACGTTGGAACAAGAGTGCCTTGAAAATGTGGTTACAAGCCAAAGTATCTGCATCTAAGCAATACCGTGTGCTTAAATGACACATCCTGGAAAGGGTTGGCTAGTTTAATTGCATTAAAAGGAATTGGGACAGAAACATCATGCCATGTGCCAGAATGTAATTGAGCTGTCATGGTAACGTGCCAGGTATATTCTAACAACTGTCCTTGATGGACTAAGATGGATTAGCTACTGAAGACATTGAGACAACCTACCATCTTCAAAGGGTGTTCCCTCTGGTCTAAAAGAGAAAAGAAGAGAAGAGAAAAAATACTTCACACACATCAGATTCATTTTCAGACAATGGATTTCATTGCAATAAATAATTGAAATCAAGGACTGCTTAATGCCACCAGCCACCATAACAAAGTTATACACTTACCCAAATATGACAGCATTCCAGACCATAATATTATTTTCGGATGGGGCGCCACTAACCCCTGCTGGGGGATCTTCTTGCAGCCTACAAACACAATTAATAACTTATGATTAAAATATGGCCAATGCTAACGGCTAGATATTGAATATATAAGGCACAATTGGGAAACTAACCTAAATAACAATAACAAACTAATAAAGCAACACATTTTGAAAACATTATCTATACATTTTCTGGGTTGCCATTGGCATCGAGCTGTATTCACTAGTAAATAGGTTGGATTCATCGTCTCATGTTAAATCACACTGTTACTCAAAAGGTCAGAGTTCAATAGACTCCTGGGATTACTCAACTCTAGGATCACTTGTTGAATGCAGCTTTTACTTGCCGTATCACAAAATGGCATATATTTTGACCACAATCACAACATCACTCAATGCTGCCAATGTATAAGTGCATACAATCTTCCTACTGTCCACAGGAAGCTATAGCGGGCTACATAAAATGTATATTTGATACAACGTATGCTATAGCCCCATGCTCTACACATTTATATAATAGCATTATCCCCATCAAGATCAATCCAAATTAGACCGATTCAGATCGACTATGAGACGCCGCACCTAAAAATCAGCAATCGTACTGAAATATTGTTTTACAAAGCCCTTTCAACCAACAGTTTTACACATCTAAGATGACCACATCCCGGCGACCTGCGACCCGTCGTCAGCGGATAAGCTAGCCACTGCACCTCAGCGCTCATTGTCTTCAACATGTTTAACAGGTGGCATGTTCCCAAGCTAAACATAGATCACGATCGAATGACAACCAGTTATTATTTCATCAACATACACCGGCTTCCAGTCAGCGTATTTGGCTATGTACACCAATATTAGCGACGGCTAGCGAAGCTAACCATGGGTCGCAAATGTTAGCCATGCCATTTTCTTATGTTTTATGTTTCCTTACCGTTTAAAATCTCTCATTAGTCGTCGTCTAGCTGGAGTTGACATTGTGGTCACACAGCAACCTTAATTGTAAGCATACACGTTGGCGTTATAATGTAAACAGGGCTAGGTTTCTATCACTTTCTGTTAGCTGGTGAAATGTCTGCTGCCGTCGCCAGTGGTCGGACGCTACCACTCTGTGTCGGGGGGGGGGGGGGGCAC